>JAPMNZ010964586.1:691-15728 GCA_029875035.1 Pomatoschistus microps | reverse complement strand
GTTGATGTGAGTGTATTTAATGGTTCATTGACGCCACTCAAAGTCTACACAGGATGATAGTCTGGTTTTGGTCAATTCTAATGTAAAATGATGATGTTAAGAGAATAATGAAAAGGAAAGAAAACAGAAAATGTGTACAATACATACAAACTACATACAATAGATACAAACTACATACAATACATATAAAAAATAAAAATACAGTATATAGCCAGCACGTGGTTAGTACTCTCACTTCTCAGCAAAAAGATCCTGGGTTTGAATCCCAGTCAGAATGGCGCCCTCTCTGTAGTTGTGCATGTTCTTCTTGTGACTGCACGGGTTTCCTCCAGGTGCTCCGGTTTCCCCTACCACTAATAAAGTACAAAAGGTACAGGTTGCACTAGTGGCATTGCAGGTTGGTTAAAATGCAGAGGACACATTTCCCTACGATGACAATAAAGTATAACCTTAACCTTAGAACCTGATTGATAATCTATTACACTATTAGCTCACTATTGTGTATTTAGTCAATTTTGATATTTGAACTTTTATCTAGAACAGGAAACAAGTCCACACACACTGAGACTTTATGCAACATCAATGAAAACAACAAAGGCCCCGCAAATCAAGTTCGTGATCAGGTGATTTTTATTTTCCCTTTGAGCAAAAATGCTTGCCCAACAACTATCACAAAATCAGAAAACATCAGCAAAATCATTGAACAAAGTAAGTAAAAAACACTGGTCTTCGCGTTGGGGGTCAGTAGAGACAGGGAGAACATACCATTATCTTTGATTGTTTAAATGTAAGTAATCTTCAGTAAGTAATCTTTATTTATATACTGCCTTTCACAGACCAGAGTCACAAAGCGGTTTACAATTGTTATTTTTGGGCATTTGTCTCTCACTCCACACAGAGATGAGAGTGGGGCCAGTACAGGAGGTGCATACCAGACCTATTGTACATATGTTTAGTGGTAGGGGAAACCGGAGCACCCGGAGGAAACCTACGCAGACACGGGGAGAACATGCCAACTCCACTCAGAAAGGCCCTGTTCCGACCGGAATTCGATCCCAGGACCATCTTGCCGAGAGGCGAGAGTGCCATTCACTCAGCCACCGTGCCGCCCCACAAAATAAAAATAAAAAACTCAACAAGATTCACTTCCCATAAATAATCAAGTTAAAATAGCCTGAATCATTCTTCACATACAATAACAACAGTCCCGATGGAATCCTCTCATGGATCGACAGCTGCGTTGGAGGAGTTCTGTTACACTGTTCCCCTGAATGAAGAGCAGTCTGAGTCCAAACACCAGGGCGTCTGTAGAGACCGTATGTGCTGGAGGTGATGTGATGTCTGCCTCTGTATCGATCCAGTTTTAACACGGCTCCATCACTCCGCAGACGCCATGACGTCACCGTGAAAGGAAAGACACGTTTACGGCATCGGATATTAACTGGAGATATAGAGGGTTTAGTGCGGATCAATAGATATCATAAAATCAGCTGTGAATAAATCTTACGGCTTCATCTGGAGGTATTGTTTTTTATTGTCAGGAGTCTGAGAATGACAGCTCAAAACGTTCTGATTTTTGGTATAGTTTCCAAAAATAATTAAAATTGTCTCCATTACTTGAACATATTATGTTTTTTATTCATTTTTGTCCTTACACAAGATCTGGACAATATACAGTATGTACTTTAGAATTTCATGTGTTATAATGTTAAAATAATTCGTCAGACCCTTTTCTAACAAAAAGGACAGTGTTGATAATTCAGGACACTCAACATTCAACAACACATATTCACATATTCAACAAAATATCGACTAATAAATAAATAAAAAATCTTGTGTTTGAACTGTTAGCTTCTCTGATCTGTGTTGGAGAATTCAACGGTATATTCATTTCAAGAGAAATCAAGACCTCTGCATTAACTACTGTTGTGATTTAGGGCTATACAAGAACACATTGAACTGAATTGTTCAACGGGGTCTCTCTGAGCGGAGTTTGCATGTTCTCCCCGTGTTTGTGTAGGTTTCCTCCTGGTGCTCCAGTTTCCCCTACCACTAAAAACATGCACAATAGGTCTGGCTTGAGCCTTCTGTACTGGCGACCCCGCTCCCATCTCTGTGTGGAGTGAGAGACAAATGCCCACAACAATTGTTATATGAATAAAGATGACTAAATTATATGTGCAACTTCAATTTGTTTCCCCAGAAAACAGGTCACGTGTATGAATCATATTTTTAACTATTTTAAAGTGGAGTTATTCTTAATTAAAATATACTGCATTGCATTGAGCGATAATGCACACATGTTAGGAATAAGGGCTGATGTCATGTCTTTGGCCTAGAATATATTTGCTATAATCCGTGTTCATTGCTCCATTGTTATAGTTGATAATCAAATTGTCATGGCTCGTTAAACGGTTGATTTGTGGCAATTACACAGCACTCAGAATTAATCAAATTAAATATTTCACGTCGATTAGAAACACGTATTATGCTGGTGATCGACAACGTTTATTAGATTTTAAAGCCAGTTTTATTGCTCTTTGCGAATCAAATGTTGCCTTATATTTTTGCATCTGTATATGATGTCACAGCGTGTGGCACATACAGTATTCTTGCACTTCCTTCAATGGGAAAACATGATTGTTATGATATTCCTGCGTGATGGAGCTGCAACAATTGCTATAATAATCATGGATAGTCAATTCCTGTTTGAAACCACAGTAGCCAAAAATAGACTTATATTAAATGAAGATTTTCTTTTGATTAGCAATGAAGACATATGGACTCGTGGGCTTGCCATTCCACAAACCTGATTTAAATCAGGTCCTGTTGATTTACATTTAGCTTTGGCAAAAACTGATACATTTTGATATAAAATTCACAATATTGTTTTAAAGCTAGAGCACCTAACCTTTTTGTTGATTCATTAATACACAGTGTCTGTGTCTAAGCCCTGTCTAAGTACCAAAGCAGACCACAACATGCTTTCTTTACCATATTTGAAAACATTTTATTTTTTAATATTGACAGCTCTTTTTCACCAAAAAATCTGATCTAAAGACGTTACAAAAGCCTAAATAGTTATAGAAGATAAGATAAACTTTACTGATCTCACATTGGAGAAATGTACTTGTCACATTTGGCATGGATAGAATTACTCAGATTGTGCAAAAAACCTGGTTAAAGAAAAGGTTAAAGATATAGTCTCTTTTATAGAACCAATATAAAACCAAACTGTTTTAAGAGCATGGAACTGTAGTTACATGGATTGTATTACCTAGTTAATTTTTGTGGTTTCCCAGTTAGGTACTCCCGCTTTAACTCTCTTTCCATTAATTCTCCAGCCACAGAAAGTTGCCCACTGTCACTTTAAAAGACTGAATCCACAATAATCCATCTACTTTCTGAAACATTATCCTTCCTGTATTTGTTAATTTCAGTCTGGACTAAGCTGGTCAAACCCTGGGGCTATAAGCTCTCTCATTATTGGCTCGTCTGGCCTCTTACTCCGTCTGCGATTGGCCGGAGGTGACCCAGCGTGACCCTCTGATTGGGTGATGACTTCAACGTGTGACCCGGCGAGCCAGATCCGTTACCGCGGTTTCACGACCCCGCCTCGAGTAACTAAAAGATTGCGCAGCTCCGATCTGATTGGTCGATGTGATTTCTTCAATACTTTCGCCTGCTCTGCCTCTGGGTTAAACGCCAAAGCAATTAAACACGTCCAAACGCACTCACACACGCTGCCAGACTCACGATTTCACAAAGACACACACTTGAATGGGGTCAGGCTGTACACAAGTTACCACACAGAGGTTCAAACAAGGCGTCGAGTTGAAAGTCATAATAAATCAGAGGGAAAAGCAGAGGCCTGTGCAGCAGATGGCCGCTCCCACACAGACTAATGTAATGTGACTGCACTGTCCTGTAGGATTCTATGTCGCATTTGCCGGTGGGAATATTCCACATTTACATTACCATTAACTTTTCTTTGGATACTAGTGAGAGGAGGAAAAAGTCCCAGTTGTAAATTCAATTAGATATATTCTGGTATAGCCCTAAATCACACCTGTAGTTATCTCTGAGGACTTTACAAAACCGCCAACACAGATCAGAGAATGAAACTGTTCAAACACAATGAATAAAACTGAAAACTCATTGGTATTGGTCTATAAGAGGCAGATGACCAATGTTTGTAAGTTTTTATTAATTATCCATAAATGTTGTTGAGTGTCTTTTTAGTTAGACCTTCACAAGGCTCCAACAGGTGTACGTTCAGAGACATGACCTTTAGAAGAAAAAGGTCCTCAATTTGTTCCAAAATGGGGAAATTTCAGTTTTGATGCATTTACATACACATACACATCAAGGCAAGCAGCGAACATCACTTCCGCGCTCCTTATAGTGGGTTAAGTGTCTTGCCCAAGGACACAACGAAAGCAGACATCTGTGGGAATCGGTGGAGAAGGTCTTGTGGTGGGCTTGAACCCACAACCTCTGGGCCCAAAGGCCAATGCCCAAACAACTGAGCCACTGTTTTTTGGAATGTAACTTGCCAGGGAATTCCTTCTTCTTGATTAACTTGAACTTGATTTTCGATTACAAGAATACATTTAATCGAGTTTAAAGTCCTAAATCACAACTGTAGTTATCTCGGAGGACTTTACAAAACCGTTGATTTCGCCAACACAGATCAAGAGAATCAATCAAATATGCAATTCAATACAAAATGCTATGATAAAAAACACATAGAGCCATTGGTCCATTAGGGGTGGAGACCAATGCCCATAAATGTTGTTGAATATCAAGTGTCCTGGATCACCACCACCATTTTAAAAACTGAAATTAAAACTGAAATTAAACTTAAGTGCTACATTCTTTAACAGAGAGGCGGGACTTTCCTTCAGGTTTGTCAACAGTACTGCAGTAAGTGTCGGAAATGGGATAAGGAACAAATGATTGGATTTTTGGTGGTTAGGGAGTTATTTTTTTGAGGACTGGAACTGCGCCTTCTGCCATAGGTCTGTGCTCTACGAGTGGAGATGGTGGTCGTTTGCACAAGTCAACTAGAAAAGCACTCTTGAGCACTATTCTTGTTGACTATTGGAAATGACTGAAATAGCTCCACCATCTTGAATCTATAAGAATTATTGATGTAAAACAGAAAAAAAAACCACAAAACCAATTAGGATTTTTAAACATTCTGGGTGTAAACCTGCGTACAAGATAAAATCACAGAATAAGTCAACATCTTAATGAGCACTCGTGAATGTTGCTTGGATTAGCGAGACATTTTACCGTATATGTTGTAAAAATGTGCCTTTAAACCCGGATTGTAAGGCATTGATTCAGTTGTAATCCCTCACTCACTCCTCGCACACATGCAGATAGACACTCCACCATTTGAACAAAACTCACCGAATACACCAGGGTCCCATAGCGAGAGCTAGAGAACCCGATCCCATCTCATAAGGGGAAAAATGAAGCAATAATTCAGTGATATTGAACTTGGAGCTGGCCTCATATCGATCCGAACACACCTCCTTAGCTGCGTATCCTTTTACACCACCCATCTTTGTCTCCGAGCACCTATTAGAGGTTTTGACTTAACATTGACACCCTTTCTGTCTTATATGCACGCTCGCTACAGCTCCGAACAGTATTAATAATATCATTTTGATGCATGCAACTTGAACAAAAGCAGCGTTTTTTTATTTTTACAATCTCCCTCCCACACACACACACACACACGAAAACACAGACACACACACACACGTTTTTTATTGTGAAACAGGAGAGCAGGGTCTGGCCTCATGAAACTTCTATGAGTATTGATTGGTGCTCGACTCAAGAGGAAGAAAGAAGGGAGGGAGGTGGAAGAGGAGATGTATGGGCGAAAGGAGGTGACAGAAGGGGTAGCGAGAAGGGGCCCGGGGGGGAGAAGGCGCTGGGGGAGCTTTCATGGACAGCGGGTGGGCACAATAAGTCGAGATGAAACGTGTCCGAAACCGAAGCGACACAGACAGTTTGACCCCTTTAAAATAACAGTGCTTTTGTGGATGTGGGTGGAGTTTTTTTGTTGCAGAGTAAGAATGGAAGTGGTCAGACTAGACTTTTACAGGATGCAAAAAATCGTGACTTTTAATAACTGTGATACTGTAGAGATGAGTGCATTGGACTTTACTTTCCAGTATCCTAACTATGTCTTTACTTGTACACGTTCGTCACAAATATGGGACTAGGTTTGGTATTCACAAATCAATAGGGTGTGTACATGTGACATCACAACATTCCATCTTGGTTTATTCTAGAGCCAGATCCACATGAAACCAGAACTGTCACAGCGTTTCATATCTTTGTCATGAAGTTGTCAAGAAGTGGTGACAATATTCAGTAACATTTGTATGATGTTGGCCGGTAGAAAGGACAGTCAGACATGAGAATCAAAGTTCATCACTGCCAAAGTATGATCTGGGAAAACATTTAGACATTTTTTATTTCAACATTTATTAACAAAAAGGCTTTTGTATTGGGACCTTCCTTCCAACTGAAATATATATCTACAACATGAACTGTTACACAATGAAGTACATTGAACTAACAACAAATACTGGTGAAAAATCAATGAAGTCCTTCATCAAGCTCCAGGCAAAAGAACAGCACTAAAAACGGTTACTCAATCAATCAAGTTTATTTATAAAGCGCAATTCATGCAGTGCAACCCTGAGCGCTTTACACGTTTACAAACATTTTAATACGAAAGATGAAACAATAATGAAAAAATAAAAGAAACATTTCAGACTGAATGTCATAATTAAAACTGTATAAAGACTTAATACATAAAACTCAGTCATATTCACAGCTAAAAAGAACGATACTCCACCTGAAGAAACAAACACACAAACATTACTTTAAGTTCAAAAAGTGTTGCTCAAAAAGTCAAAGATTCACCGCAGACACTGACACTGAGTGGATAAATATGGTTACTCTACAGAGACAGGTGGGCTCCCTTCAAACAGCAGCTCACCTACAACAGGAGACAGGGAGGAGACTCACACACAAGGGGAGGAGGGAGGAGGAGAAACACAAGAGGAGGAGGGAGGAGGAGAAACACAAGGGGAGGAGGGAGGAGGAGAAACACAAGAGGAGGAGGGAGGAGGAGAAACACAAGGGGAGGAGGGAGGAGTGCAAAACCAAAGCATTTTGAAGCATTTTTTCCATTTATCAGGGCAGGTGTTGCATCATCACAGTGTATCTGGAGTGTAGCCCCTTTATCCCCACCGCTGTCAGACTGTACAACGAGTCACTTTAAGTCACTGCATTATGACTGAAAAAACCTTGACACAACTATTGACACTACTATTGCCACTTCTTCTTATTGCCACTTCTTCTTATTGCCACTTTCTAGTTTTGTTTGCACATTTCTTACTTTTTGCACAATCTTGAGTGTCTCTATCATGCCAAATGTGACATGTATATTTCTCCTGTGTGAGATTAATAAAGCATATCTTATCTTATCTTATCTTATCTTATCTTATCTTATCTTAGTGTGTGAAGTGACCCAGCTTGTGTGAGATATCTTTGATCATACCAGTTTGTTAAAGTGGAGTATGGCTATTTGGGGTTTTGTTTGGTTTATTTGGAATGTATCCCTGTGTACAGTATACCTGTGTTCACCAAAGTGAAAACAAAATGTTTAAGATCCATCACTGAAATACAATCAGCTACACCAAAAAAATATAAAGCATATTTAGAAAATCAACACAGATAATGTAAAATGCAAAGAATACAATACAGTTAGTACTATGATGGGAGACCGTTGTGACAGTGAGTTGACTTGTTGTGCCCTTGAGCAAGACACTTGACTGACATTACAGACTGTGGATCTGTAGACTGCTGGTGGTCAGAGGGTCATTTCCTGCACGGCAGCCCCACTGCTGCTAGTCTGCCTCAGCGCAGTTGTGGCTACACTAGAAGTTTCATGAATAAGTTATGATGTTTCGGCCATAATAGCCTCCGGCAGAGTATTTTCTCCTTTTCTTCTACAGTAGTCTACCACCATTGTTGGGAAAATTAATAAATCACAAACATGAAAAAAGCATATTTGTGATTCTGTCAGCAGTATATATACAGATTTCTTTCTTACTTTATTGGTAGAAGCCTTTTTCCTTTTACTAATGTGAATGTTGCTGTTCAGATCTCCACTTCTGATCACACAATCTGCCTGTGTTTATGTCTAGCGAGTATTTTAGGGTAATCCTGTATTTCATTACAAACATTGAAAAGTATATGGACTGATATGGGTTTCATGTTGTCAATTTAAAAGCTGAGGTGCGTAAATTTCAAACCACAATAATGAAACTGTAATATAATCCATGTGACTAGTCCTGGCTCTAAAACACTTGTAGTTTTCACATGAATGTATAGTTTGGCCACTGTAACATGTTTAGATCAGCTTTTTCAACTAGCCTCACTCTAATCCCTTCGGTCACAGATGCGTCTGTACATGCTTTAACATCTATGTTAAAGCATGTACATTTCTGACATAAGCTAAATTGTGCCCGTAAATTATTGCCTTTTTTATGTCAAAAAGTATATATAATTTGTATGACCGAATAAACAAACCTACTTACCATCATCTCTCTTACAAGTATATAAGCGATAACATGTTGTGGTTAGATTTGTTCACAGCATTTGATTTTTTTTTTTTGGGACAAACAACATTTACAGTATTATTTATTGGGGGGTTGAAGTCAGGTACCCCAGCTTTTAATTGCTGCCTTAATATTCATACTGGAACAGATACATTTTAATTGGAATTGGTGATTTGTGAGGAAAACACTTGACTATAATCGCGATCATTTTGCATTTTCACCCCATGACTTTTCTTATGCTGATTCTCTAAAAACGCGCTCTTCTTCCTCTTCTGCCTTAACTTGTTCGACCCTCCTCAGATTCCACTTACAGCACATTTCTATTAATATTGAGCGTTTTTCGGTTTGAGGTTTTTGAGTTTTTCCGAGTCTCGGGAGAGAGAGTGTGACAGTGGCAGTTACTCTGACAGTTGATATACCTCCGACTGTTCGCAGCTGTTTTTAAACTTGTCTCAAACCATCTTCTCCTCTGCACACGCCAGGATAACTGTGTCTTCGTGTGATTCCATAACATATGGGCGAGGAAACATGTGAGGGGAGCTAATTCAGGTGGAAATTTTAGCACCAGCTGATCCATATGTTTTGGTTTCTATACATTTTAAAGAACAGAGAGCATACTTTATTTGTGTTAGGCTCTTAAAGTTGACGTCTGCAACTTCAATTGTATATTATTTAGAAAAGAATATATTCTTTTAATCACATGAACCAGCAGTGTGAATTAATTTATGTGGTTGGTAGAGCATTGGCCTTTGAGCCTGAATGTCGTGGGTTCGAGCCCACCATGAGACCTTCTCCACCTGCTCCCACTGATGACTGCTGTCGTTGGGCAAGACACTTAACCCCACATTGCCTGAAGCCCCCACTGAAAGATCTCTGCTCCTGTGGACTCACCACCTGCAGGAGGATCAGTGAGGGGCTGGTGCTATGTGTACTGGGTGCAGCTCTGACTGTCACCCCCCGACCCAGAAATGGACGAAGGGGTAGAAGATGGATGGATGGAGCACATTTAAACTTCACAATTTGTACAGTATATTTAGCCAAAACTTTTGAATCCCTTTACTGTATTTTTCAAGAGATTAGTCCTTGGACGCACATTCTAGCACATCGAGACATAAATAATATAACGTGTTTGTTTCATGTATTTATGATGTGTTTTTACTCAATAATGATAAAAAATGGAGCATGTAATCGTGCACGTTTAAGGCTTATGCAATGTTTCTGCTGCATATTGCAACATTCAGATAACGTTTTTTTATGCTGCTGCTGAGGCAAGAACTTCTCCCATTTACTGTAGAAAAAGAAAAAGATCAGGAACTTCTGGCATGGTTCGGCACGCACACTTCCCAGCGTCCCTCCTGTCAGAACGCTCCTATCTCAGACTTGTTACACTATTAAAAATGATAATCAGACTTTGACATTGATATTTTATGTTTTAGAATAACATGGTTTTCCTTAGTTTTCTTGTTTGTATTAATTCTGGCTCTAGGGGTATTTTTTTCCTATCAAATTTAAAGTTTGCAGTAGCAGAGAAACTAATGTGTAAATGGGAAATGGTGTGGGATTAAATAAATTCTCTTTTTCTGTTTTTTTTATCTTGTTATAGGTATTTTTTTATACTAACAAGAATAATGCTCATGTGTTTACCTGAAATAAATACATCATTAAATAAATATAATAATAATAAATATATGTGATATCAAGTCTTGAGTAGCAACTATGGTAAAACAAGTATCAAGGGTAAATAATACGATCCGCCTGTAACCCCCTATGCCGCCACCAGAGGGAGAAGTCGATTTATTTTAGTTTTTTTGTTGTTGTTTCAAATTCAAAAATTACCGGCTGCAGAAAACATGATACTATTACAGGACTGAGGCAGGAGCTTTTAGACAGAAGGGGCGGGGTTACATATTGGTGTTCCTGATATTTGCGTGGATGGGTCTAAAAACAACTCCAAGTCTGTTTTTGATGAGGCAACAATATTGGTTAAAACTTTTTTTTACATTACTTTTTCCATATCATATAAGACTTTTAGCTAGCTTTTACCACTTCCATTCATTTATCAAACGCACTGATCATTTTCTTCCACTTCAGTCTAGTTTTTTTATCATTCGCGCTGAGACTAAAACGTGTGAATGTCCACAAATGATGAAATATGGTTCTACGGAGAGGCCCATGATGTGATCTGGAGTGGAACATCTGGTACCGTCCACAGCTCTGGATTTATGCAGTCGTGGTGGTTACAAATTGAGCGGGTCTATAGGACGTATAACAGAAAGCAGAAAGTTGGGTGTGAGTCGATAATAAAACATACTCGATGTTCATCTGGAAGTAATCTATCGGCGTGGAAAGTACCAAACCTCTCTCCAGCTGCGGATCCCACTCCAGCCACTTAGCGGGGCGGAGGTAACAGGATACGGCTAATAGTTTAAGGAACACGTTTTCTTTCGGGATATTGAGTCGGGATCGGACACGACGGAGTTTGCACAAGACGTGACATGAGATTGGATCAACATAACGACGTTACAGAGTGAGGAAATACAGGACGACGCTACAAAAATATGAATATTGCTCAAAAGGTTGATTTATTTCTGTAATTCAACCTATTATGGGAAACCAGCACTGCAAAAAGTGATGAAAAATATGTATAAAATTGCTCAAATTTGGCAAAATGTTTGTTAATTTGCGCACATTTTGACTGATTTAAAACCAATCAGTGAGTGCCAATGAGACGAACAAATTGATCTGGTTTTAAAAATATACAAGAAATGTCTCACTTGGAATGAGAAAATACAGCAACATTTCTTGAAAAAATACTTAATGGCTTTGTCCTATCTGACAGAATGTACTGAAATTAAGATTTAAAAAAAAACACTCTATTCAAGCAATTATAACTTCATATTTCATTTTTTTCAGTGAATATGATATAGACTCATTAATGCAAAGTGATATATGTGAGCCTCTGTTATAATTATGATTACAGTCCAATTATCGACATTATAACAAAATTAAGCCTTGATATAGATCTCACATTTGACATATATCAAGACTACTTATCTCACAGTAAATTGTTCTGGGTCAGCTGGTCAAAAACATGCATTATTGTTGAGATTTTATACTAGAAAAAGAGGTCACATCACCCTCTACGTTTTTTTGTCCAACCCGAATGTAAACACAAGAATCTCATGAGATCATATTCCACATGTGTGCTCAATCTTCGGGGAGTTTCATGCCCTTCCCTTGTCCCATCCCAAATATTCAGCTGAGCCTAAAATGACTGGAATGCAAGATATTATTCTAGGTGTAGGTATTTGGTGTGTGACCTGAAACTGGTTGCTATAGAAACCTTAATAAAGATTGGGCAATATATTAGCTCGAGATCGTACAGTATGTATTATTATTATAGATAATACGTCATGATTTGTGTTATTTGATTATAAGAATGAGATTAATACAACGAGAGTAGAAGAATAGTCCAAACATAACGGAATTTTGTTCAGGAACCTCAACCAGAAAATAGTAATTAATAATGATAATAATACTAGTAATAATCATAATAATGTAATACCTCCTAAATTACCTCCATAGTTGATAGTAAGTAAGTAATCAGACCAGAGTCACAAAGCGGTTTACAATTGTTATTTTTTTTTGAGCATTTGTCTCTCACTCCACACAGAGATGGGAGCGGGGCCAGTACAGGAGGCACAAGCCAGAACTATTGTACATGTTTTTAGTGGTAGGGGAAACCGGAGTACCCGGAGGAAACCTACGCAGACACGCGGCGAACAGGCAAACTCCACTCAGAAAGGCCCTGTTCCGACCGGGATTCAAACCCAGGACCTTCTTGCTGAGAGGCGAGAGTGCTATCCACTCAGCCAATAGATAGATATGATAGAAATATTGACAAATTTTAAAAAGAGAAGCTTCAAACAAACTTTCCACAAAGAAAACAAAAGGATTCCATGGTATTAAAGTGCAGCCAGAATTAAAGTTATGATCCCCAAAAAACTACCCATATTTTTATTTTATTTTTTGACCCCAGACAAATGTTACTTTTACCCCTCCTGGCACAGAAGTAGTAGATGTTGGTCGTGTGGCTCTTGGGGTATTAGCCTTAGTAGATGCAGCAGTATAGTCTCAGTGCATTTCATCCTCTTCCTACACATTCCGCAGTCATTTGCCGCTGGATCCGTCGTCATAAGAGCGGCGGCAGCGTTTTAAGTACATCTGTGGATAATGCATGGAGTGACAGGTCGTGAGTGCTCCCTGACTGACGTATTGATTGGTGAAAGCTGCATGAAGAAAGTAATTGCAACATTAAAGGCAGCGCTAAGTGTCTTTAAAACCATTTCGATTCCTTTGTAAATCATACCTGACGAGTTATTACGGGCCCCGGCGCCTTTGTCTCCTCTCACGTCCTCAACTGAAGAACGACTCTATTACCGCGGCTAATCCCACAGCCGCCATCTCCGAGCATCAAACATTTACAGCATGTAAATACTCATGTGCAGAGATAAAGCATCATTACATAGGACTTGTTGCAGATCGATCATATTGTCTCCATTGTCAATGCATTTCTCCATCTGTTTTTATTACTAGTTATTAGCTACAGGTGAGACTCTGAGAATTAGAATATCGTTCAAGAGGCCATTCACTTCTGTAGTGTCTAACAAATATACGTAAAGTGGAATATATCAACCACTTATTTGTTATAATGTAGATAATTGTCTCAACTCAGCTTGTAAATATTGTTTTTATTATTATTTTCAAGATTTTATACTTGTTATTGATGCTAGAGTTAGAGATTTTGTTTTATTTCAATTAGTATAGCTATTGTTCACTTATCTTGTGCCATGTGCTCTTCTTTCCTACTGTTCTATAACTTGTGACAACACTGAAATTTCCCCGCTGTGGGACGAATAAAGGATTTCTTCATCTTAATCTTAAAAAGTCCATAAAATTCATCTCAGGTAGTTAGGCGATTTTGAAAATATACTGTAAACCATATTAATCCAAATTAAACAACAAAAGCTTAAGTCACTCTGCAGGTAATTAGTCTATATCATATTCTGGGTTCACATTTTAAGAAATAAATTATCCTTTAACAATTTTTTAATTTCACCTGTATAGTACGATGGTTGCATTGAGGTGGTTTTGACTCCTGACTCTCTGTCTTTGGGTCTTTCCTCAAGTTTGTGATCTATGAATTACAACTTGATTTAGGAATTCCAGATGTGATGCAAAAACTGTGTACTTACATGTATGTATTCATTTTATTCATTTGAGCAGAGATTATAAATTTTTAAGTATTAACAAAAATGTACATTCCTTTGTTTACATGACCTTTTGTACATGTGGCCTTCTGCGCTACAGTATACTGTATACTTACACATGCAAATATATAAACATAACTATATAACCAAGCAACAATATTTTCTCTAGTTTCACCATGTTTTGTGAATGTACAATTTCACTCTGTATCTACAAATACATTTCTATTTACAATTTGTCAGCTTGAAATGGAGTGAGAAAAATCCATCTAACTTGTTCCTCGGTCTCATGCTCGTATTTTTTGCCTCTGTCACATCTTGAAATCAGATTTTACAGTGAAACAGAGAGCGCCTTCCCTGTCTCGGCCAATCAGCTCCCAGTATCCAAAAGATCATATATACGATACGATAAAAAATGTTGGTTCTCTTTCTGTTGGGACAAACGACATGTATTCATTAAACAAAACAAAAAAAGTTTGCTTCTACAGCTTTGAAGTTTTTTAAGTTGTGCTAAGAACGTGTTTTTGTTTCGTTTGTACAGATAACACAGGATTTATAACGAAGCTCCTTGCTCTCTTTTATGCCGAGAAACATTTAAAAGTTTTGCAATAAAGCGTAGAGATGAGCAAAAGGCCCTCGTCAATAGAAAAGTTGGAGCTTGCACCTTAAGGGAGAAATGTGTCCTCGGCTCTTGGCACTTCTGAACTGCAGTCGTGTCAACACTTTTTATGGATCGTGGTTTCATTTCCTGCGCTGATATTTTCATCCATTTGAATTAAAGTTTTGCTCTTCTTTGCTTTGCTCCACTGGTTTCAAATAACATTTTTTTACCCAAACGGAACAAAAGACTAGCATAGGTCTAGCAGAGAGGTCTCTAGGGTTATTATTTTATCCCGGGAAGTATTTTCTCCTCCAAACTTTAGCGTAAAACTTGTATAAATTGACAGTCCCAATTAAGAGCTATTACCGGATAGAGCTGTATTGTCACTAATTAAAGTTTATGTGAACAGAGCTATCACTTGTTGAAGCATAGTATCCGCGCATAATACACGGTTAGAGAAACTACGGAAAGTTTAAGTGCTCATTTACTGAATCTTCCTCAATACAACTCAATGA
>JAPMNZ010964585.1:0-11482 GCA_029875035.1 Pomatoschistus microps | reverse complement strand
GTCCAGAATCACTGTAAAACCTGCCAGTCCTCCTGCTAATGTTTAGATACAAGTGCTGTGTGTGTGTAGATGCGATCTAAAGCCAAGGGCTTGCTGCAAACTTGACAAAACAGGGACATTTTACAAAGCATCTTCTAAACATTCTGCTTAAACAAAAAATGAAAGTGTATTTTAAGGACTCTGCAATGTGAAAATACATTTTACATTAAAGACGCAGGTGGTCCAAAGTTGAATTGTTATAACATGTTGACGACATTTTGCCCAGCCATGACATCTGTAATGTGTGTTGCCATGGGTGTAAATCATACATTCACATCACTAAGCATAGTCACTTGGAAACAGCTCAGAACTGGCTGCTATTAAGCATGCATTATTTACATGGCATGATTAGATTATCGTTTCAGTTCTCAGTGGTATGACAGAAAATATGTAAATGTGCACAGCTGGGCGTTCTTTAACATCAAGCCATTGTAAATGTTCAAAATTCGGTTAATTAAAAATCTATTTTCTTGTTGTCGCTTTGATTACACTTGTCATTTGCAAGAGAATAAATGAGGTTTGATTCTAAACATGACAGTTTTCTGTATAAGGAAAAAGTGTGTTTTTTCAACACAGACAAGTTTACTTTTAGTTGAATTTGTCCAAGTTGTTTAAAGGTGCATTCTTCCACTGTCTTGGTGGCAGGACCGCTTTTTCTTTGGGTTCATTGAAATGCTGTTTATTTTGCCAGGATAGTTATATTGGCGGAGAGGCAAGTCGAAGTTTTACTTTGTCCCCACAGAGAAATGTATCTTCTGAATTTGACCCACCATGGAATGCCACAAGGGCCTCTGTCAGGAGCAGCAGTCACGGTAGTACGGGGACCATATGTTGATGCTTGGCCTGGTTGATTTTGTTGTTTATTGGTAGGGGAAACCGGAGCACACAAGGACAACATGCAAACTCCACAAAGAAAGACCGTGTTCCAACTGGAATTCGAATCCAGAACCTTCTTCCTGTTATTGTTGTTTAAAAAAAAAAAAAACACTAAAATCTNTTTTAAAAAAAAAAAAACACTAAAATCTTCCACATTCAAAGAATGTACAGATTTCAAACCAAACTGGGCTATGAAATAATATATCTATTACCAGAAGAAGGTACTGAACCAAAAAAGCACTTCCCCACAGGACTGCTGAGAAATGCACCTTTAACACGGATTGCATATGAACTGTATCTATTCCACTGTAAATGTCCATTCTCTTGACAACATATTTTTTCTCATTCTGTTCAAATACTGCAATGGAAAACATATAGTGCCGCACAGAATTTACTGCAGCATTGTTCTGTCGGATTACCAATACATGCGCATGTCGGGTTGGGGAAACATGGCTCTATACAATCAGACCCTGAGGCTGCAATGAGAGGAGGTGAGTGGCAGTTTGTACGGGAAAGCATCATTCACCCTTCAAATCTACTCTCATGGGGTCTTTGTGCTGACCGCTATAGCAACTGTGATTCGGGGTCTTATCCCATGCAAACAGGCCTCAGGCTTGTTTTTTTAGTTTGTGTTTCGCAGGTTATGTTAATACACATCCAGTATCCCTCCAAAAGCTATTATTATCTGAAAACGTTTCTCTGCAGGTCCTGCAAGTACATATGCAGGCAATTATTTCTACTGTTCTGTGTTGTTGAACCTACAGAATCTCATGAGGAGGGGAGGGAATCTGGTGGCACCTCACTATTATGATTGCAATTCAGATGCTTTGATTATAAAACAATTATTGATGCACTTTTTCCACATTTACAGAGGCAAATTATTTTCCATGTTATTACCTTACCTTACCTTTGTGAAAATATCCATTGGAATGTAAATGAATGAACATTTGAACTTTAATGTACAGTTCAATGTGCTTCTTGCTGCTTTTAGTGTTTCATATGTTGGGTTGCCACGATTTCAAATTTTAGAGTCACGATTATTGTGAGAGAAAATATTAGGATTTTAAGATTATTCACAATTAAGAAATCAACTCAGATTATTTAGTTTTTTGCTGGAAAACAATAAATGGATAAATTAAGATTATCATATAATATTTTACATTGTATTGATAAATAGCTGAACATAATAGATTTAGTATAGAAATGTAGCAGTAGTAGTAGTAGTAGCAGTAGTAGTAGTAGTAGTAGTAGCCATCATCATAGTTGTAGTCCAGGTGTTATGTCTGCATTGGTTTTGTTGACTAAGGATTCGTGCTACTGTCCCTTTAAGAGTGGCTGCCGGCACTAGTACTTTCACTTTTGATATTCAGAATCCTTAGCTTAATGTGCACCCTGAGACAGTGTTGGCATTTATTATTGAACATTTGGACAACTACATTGACAATGATGCAGTTTTATTACCTTGACTTGGGCATACAATTAAGGATGATCGTGGCCCCTTTCGCTGCAACTTTCCAACGACAGGCTTTGCAAGTTGGAATTCCATCAGATACAACAACTCCTTGCTCATATTTTGGATTCCCAAAGTGATCCCACAGTGCTGACTTAACTCGTGATGAAGACAACTCTGGAGGAGCTTGTCCTGCCATCATCAATTTACCGGTAAATCTGGCTGCTCCGTGTCCAGCGTTTTCCGTACCAGCGGTAAACCGGGCCATAAAAAATCCTTATGGTAAACCTACTTAATTCAATCAGGTTTTTTAATCGGGATTATTGTAAAACTGGTTCATCTCATCAAACCAGGCCTTTTGCGATATGGGAGGCAGCTTACCCAGAGCGTCCTCAATTGTTCTCTGGCTGTTTGTAGCAACAGCAGTCGGCTTTCCCACCTCCTTCTTCGGGTGGAATCGAGCGTGACTTTCATGTTTGTTGTGTTACGGAACAAGATTTTATTCAAATCTTGCATACAACGCAGCTTTTGTCCGATACATTGTTGTAGAATCCAAAATGATTCCACATGTCTGCTTTCAAATGTATAGGAGCAGGTCGGAACTCACGGCGAGGTTGGTTGGTTACCTCAGTAATGCTTGTTGTTGTTTTGTTTGTTCTGTTTTTCTGTTTTGCTTTACATGGTATATTTGAATAATATATGTTGTGGATGTTTGTGAATCATTCTCAATTCTTCCACAGCCGAATTGCGATTAATCTAAGAATGGGCCAAGTGCTTTTTTCATGGAAAAAACAGCTTTGCTATCCAGGGCTGCCTCCACCTCCCCTGATACTTGTCCATGCTGAAACAGTACTTCTGTGCCACTATTTGACGAGCACATATCACCAGAATGATTGACAATTGGGAGAACCAATAGTCTTGATGATACATCCGGAAGTTGATAATCCTGATATGTATCTTTAACAGCAAAAGGGTTGCACGGAAAGTTCCTACTGTTACTATGGGAAAGCGCAAACCGGGGATGCAGCTGTGTATGTTAAAATATGTGGTTTCCATACATTTGCGCAGAATAAAGACATCCCTGCGCTGTGACACAAACACCACTGTAATGGGAGCAGAGCGAGCAGCAGAAGTGGCCGTGGGCGACAGAGAAAGCCCCTCTCCTCAAATCTTTAAATCTATGACATCTGCCCTTTTCAACTTCTCACACAGCCTGGCGCCGTGGCTCTCATGTTGTCAGTCATTTGTTGGTTAGAACACAAGGTCTTCAAAGCTGTACGGTCAGTGAGGTTGATCGACATGCGTCAAAGGCTGTGCCGCTCCTGTTTGTCCATTCTTTGGGTGCAAAGACAACATCTTTATGTTGTCTTGGTGCATACATGACCACAAGAGGACATACATACCCGCAGGAGCACATCCCTGTGCAGATGTAATATGAGTGTTCCTCATCCCTGGTCCTCATCATGCCCTGATGCGGGCAAAAATATGGGGCCTTTCATAATAAGAAGCCCTGCTACTTTCCAGGTCCTATTTTACCTGCGAGGGAACCGGGGGTTGGGAAGATACAAAGTACACCGTGTTGGCAAGTTGAGGGCGAAAAATTAGGACAGCTGGCTATTTTAGCTGGCAACATCAATTGATACTGTAAGTCACCCTATTAAAGATGCAGTCAGTGATTTTTTCCAAACGCATTTTTAATGTGTGAAAACGTCTCTAAACCCTAAAAGTAGTCAAGTTATCATGTGTTTTCAAATAGTAATGGAATTGACCAGATGCCTATAATCTCCAGAAATTAATATCCCCAATGGGATTCGTTCATCCCCAACGAACCAATGGGATACGTTTACCCCGTCACCCTCTTCCTGTTTTTCGCGAGTGCGCGCACCTGAGTTGGGATTTTCTAAACATGACTGAAAAAATGCTGTTTGCCTTCCTGTGGACCCCTGGTCATCTGTGATGATTATCCCATGCATTCACACGGAATAAGCAATGTCTGTAATTTTCTCTGACATCTCACATAACGGCCGCACGTGCGCGGGTCTCTCCGCTTCACGCAGTTCATGAAGACTGGCGTCCGACCACAGCAGCCACAGAGACCATGAGGACAAACACTATACTCGTGGATTTTACTGCTCTACAGTTCTCTGGCTCGTACTTTCTGTATTGTTTGAACAATTCTGTTGACTACCCGTGAACGCCCCAAATACGTGCGAGCCTGTTGTTATGGTTTGGTGGAGAGGCGACGGGAGGGGGGGAGTGGTTTCCAGTTGGTGCTACGGCTAGGGAGCTAACACATACTTTGTGCCAAAATACAAAAAATGCAGATATTCATGCCTATTCTTGGTCACAAGACATTAAATAAATATACCAGTGACAGCAACCCTTATGGATATAGTTTGTACCAATACACAACTTTTGTCTTTTTCCCCAATGTTCCAAAAGAAAGTCTGCGTAACGGGCTTCCAGACAATCTGAGCATGGCAGGTTTTCACAACTTTTCTTGGGCTTTAAAGGGGCTCAATAACAGAACCAGACAACCAGACTATTATCTTGCTTACATTTACTGTACTGTATATAATAACTATTGAATAACACCTGGGGTATTGTGGGTAGAGCTGATGGAAAGTCGCATGTGGTTAAATCTTTTTAATGTAACTGCACATTGTCCTAAACTAATCTAAACTAAATGTATTGTGCTAGAGTAATCCTAAGTATGCATACAATGCCATTACAATACATACAATGCCATACAATTAAGGGGTCTACTCAATCACAAACTACAGGTTTTGACCACTGGACATTAAACTGACATGCAGTCATTAATCAATTCATATGAAATGTCATTAAATCTTGGCTGGACATTTTGTGGAAAAGGTTTTATAAATTAGTTGAAATGAGTAACGTTGGTCCCCTAAGGTTTTTACACACATACACACACACACACAAACACACACACACACACACCTACACCTACACATACTCTGCCCCTCCTGCTAGTGCCCGTAGGATTTTCACAGTCTCCATCTGGCTTGGTGATCTTTGGCCTGGTACCGCGCTGCAAGCTCAACACTTCCTGCCCATCACTGAATCTAAACCAGAAGCATTTGGACAAGAATTTGTCATTTTGTGGACTTGTGCAATCTTTCAGCTTACTTTTTAAACACAAGAATAAATATATGAATGGATCATTAAATAGGACATAGTCACAACATTATGTATTTGTTTTATTTTATCTTAATGATCTGATGCAGACAAAATTGTCAGTGTTGTCGGTTCGTTGTTGTTTTTTTTCTTTATTTTATGGATTCAATCTTTGTGGCATTTATTAAATTATATTATTTTTGCAGTTCTTTTTGGGTCCTTCCTTGTTTATCTGTGACAAAACTACAACTATTGGTTGACTGAAAAATAATTACTGCAAAGTTGGTATTAGACAACAGTTTATCGCCCAAAATGTTAGCACAACATTTTAAACACATTGGCTAGTTTTTGGCCAACAATTTTGTAGATCTTTGAACACAGAAAGCATGTCAAAAACCATTGCGATATCTTTTAAGTATAAGAAAAGAGATACAAAAGTAAACCTACACACAGTGCTACTTTGAAAAATATAAAGGTAGACCTCGAGATGACGGCTTTAAAAGAATGAGTAATGTTCATCCGTAGCTGTTGAAGTGCCCTTGGAAAGCCAACCAACCCTCAATCACTTCAATTGAGCTGCTCAGTGTCCAGAAATACATAACTACGTCTCCACTGGGCGTTTTCTAAATGAGTTTGTGGGAGAGAGCACCTAAGGCCACCACCCAAAAGCCGCCTCATCTGGCTCCTTCGTGTACGTCGAATTAGCCCAGTTTGCCAGTCACTTTGGCAACCACTCACCCGTAGAGTGGGAAGAGGCGAATGTATTTGCTGAAAAATCAAGTTGGCTAACTAACAAAAGCTAGCAATTCCACAGCCTCTTCTAGAAATCTTTATTGGATTGCAAAACGTAATTAAATGCAGTTGTAATAAATAGCTATTCTCCCAAGTAGATTCTGAAACACTCTCTGAATAATGAATGTATACCCCAAAAAGATATATACATCTTTTATAGGATGAATATTTCTATAGCCAACTTATTATGCTCTTAACATAAAAACACTACTTAAACCTCAAGGAATTGATTGAATCGCTGTGTGACATCAATGGCACCATCATTGCGATCATCAATAGCACAGTTTGCAGTTGACATCATGCACCCAGCCAAACAGCAGCATATGGAGGAGATAATTTGTAAAAGGAAGTGCAAAAAAACATGCGCCCGGAATATTTATAACGGACGTTGTGGTGACATTAATTAGTATTGCAATTTCTCACACACAAATTGTTAACCTCTTAATCTCTAAAGGTCCACTTGACCGCTGTTCACCGTTGGAAGTTGCTGTAATAAACAGACGATGCTGAACCTCCGTCTCCGATTTTACTTCCACAACGCAATCTATATGCAAACGCTGAGCAAAAGCAAAAGTCAGCTCAGCCGTTCAGTGTGTAACATCATTCTGTAAGTAACAAATAACTGTTTCTTAAGTAGCTTAGGAAGAAAAAGCATTATTTATGGATTGGTATATACAATAAATGTAAGTTGTTTCTTTTGCATCCTCCCCACAGATTCCAGCTAGCTCCACGAATTTAGCATTGCAAATATTGTTCCCTGTTCGCCTTCCACAGTCACTCTGGATTAGGGCTGGGCAATACATCGAATTTAGGCAATTAATCGGCTTTTGATAAAGTCGAATTTGAGAAAAATGAAGTGAAATCGAATGAAGGATATTGTGAGAGTTCCAGCAGCACATGAATTATACTTGCAATATCAGCACAGTCTGTACAAGACTTTTAAAATACATATTGGGGGAAACAAATTGAAAATAGTTTTGAAACTTGAATATTGAGCGGAAAGATCAAAAAAAAATTTAAGGGCAAAGTCTTCGGTGACTTCAATGAAAATCTATCAAAAATCTTAATCGTCCAAAACAGGAAATAAAATCGAGATATTACTTTTTTGCCATATCACCCAGCCCTATTCTGGATTGTTGAAAGTAGTAGCACTGGTGTCTGAAAAAATAACGCTGGTACTGACGTTAAAATCTATCATTAGTAATGTGTGCCATTCCAGTTTTAGGGTTATGAAAATCAAATGAAAGTCGATTGTCGCTTTTGCTATTTTATCCCTTCCTGTTTAGTCTTTCCCCATCAGCTTTTCTCTTGTCAAGAGTGTAATGCATTTACTACAAGTTAAGCTTCCTAGATCCGGAGGGTCAAAATCACTCAGGGTCTTTATTATACTGCATATAATTTATGGAAGCGCTATTACTAAAGATCAATAGCACTTAAACTACTCCATTGATATTGAAACCTGCACTGATTTACAAGCAGATAGGCCTCTACACATAACTACACACTGTTTGTTATGTGCCTCCCACTGCACTAAAGAGTCCCTGTTTATTTTCCCCTAACTGTGACTGCAAAATCCTCAAGACTGCAGCATAGATTGAGACTAATCTGTACCAATAATGAGTGAAATCCACAGAAAAGATACCAGCAACTGATGCAACGATGTGCTGCATCTATTTTAGAGACGGAAAACTATCAATATCAGACAATAGCACAAACATTGATACAGAAAAATGCTATATCTGGCTGTAGCCCAATTGTAAGCCTGTAGTCTTCCTTTCAAACTATTCACTGAAAATACATTGTCTCCAGAATATCATATCAATGTATGGTGCCTTGAAAAAGTATCAACTTACATTCTGTCTCATTATGAACATAAACATATTATTGAACTTTTATGTAAGACATGTTTTAAGTGAAAGCTTAAGGTCTGCGATTGAGTGAATACATTGTGGATGAGTGCAACTATTTGCTTTTAGAAGTTACCTGATGATGGATAGATAAACTATTAAGGGTGATGTCTGCATAAAAAGCCTAAAAGGGGGCAACTTTTTTTTTTATATAAAATGGTATGTCAATAATCACCCAATAAACACTGCAAGATAAAGAACACCTACAATCTTCAGAAGGAATGCATGCTTCTGAAGCAGATGACAGAGTTATTACTCTTACATGAGGCAATAGAGCTTAAGGACACACAGTTATTTAACCACACAATCTTTATATAATTGCTATGGATACATTATTATTAACAGTTGAAAATGCCAATATTCGTCAAGAGACAGCTATCCACCAAGCCAGACCATCAGTGCACAATACATGACTCTGTCTATCAAACGTCCCATTGCAACTGCCCGCACTCTCCCCGCGTCACTGCCATAACAAGACTTTAAGCAAAGGGGCGGCAGATTGAAATTCACTACACGCTGATACTGGCATGAACCCCGCATTCTGATCCCCCAGTGGACACAGAGACCCACGCAGAGCAGTGGGCAGCGGAGAAAATGTGCTGTTATTAGGGGCTTAAACCGCAACAGCCTATCCTCAACTCGAGACAGGACTCTTTTCCACAGAGCAGCCATCCATGCGTGCCATCTATACGGGAATACACAGCCCTGCGTCTTACCTTGAGAGCTTCAATATCCAAAGATGTGGAGCGGTCCATGTCAGTCGAAGAGTATGGTGGTAAAAGTGCGGTAATATCAGTCACGTAATCACAAGTCCCAACAACGTGGAAATGGGGCGAAGGAATGAAAACTGGAGGGGAAAAGTTGCACACTAGAGTCCAAAAGTCTGCTGCAACATCCCAATTAGGAGTCCAGGGTTTTTGCGATATTCCTGCGCAGCATCAGAATAACTCTCGTACTTTCATCTCTACAAAATGTTTGGTCAAACGGTTATAAAATCACGGCTGCATGCTGTACTGTAGCTCATTGGCAAAAGTGCTCCTTATTTGCGGGTTTTACGCACCGAACCTATCCACACGTTCTGTCTAAATCAGTTTGCGATATAGGCTACAGCATGAGGGGGACTTCCATCAGCGAAAATGCAAAATTATCCAATGGGCTCCTCGTGTGGCACTCAGCGGGAAACGATCAAGACCAGTGTCCGAAGTCACACTGGAGACAATCTTCCAGTCCGAGCAAATTCCATGCGGCAAACCGCAAGTGATATGAGCTCTCCCCGAAAAGAAGAGACAGAACCAAGAGAGGGAAGAGCGAGGAAGACCTTATGAGCGGTGATGCTGAGGAGAGAGTGAGAGGACGCGGGAAGAGTTGAAACGAGGCGGAGGGAAGGAAGGTTTCTGCTGTAGATTTCACAGACTGACGCACCGGTGTGTGCACGAGGACAGGGAGAGAGGCGCGCGGGCGTGCGTGCGCGTGAGGGAGGGGGTGGGGGGTGCAGGAGTGGAGGGATGGAGGGACGCTTACTAATCAAGTAGATGAATAGCTATCTACTCATTTACTCAGAGAATGCACAATTTTGGGAAGGATCCATAGGAAATGCACTGCTATATGCTTTGGGTTTGGGTACTGAATATGTTTAGAAGATGACCAAACATTCCTGATCTTCCTATAACATCTCCACTATATCCTTATTAATCCCAAAGGAACCGTTAGATTTATATTTTAAATGATATCTCAACAGCTTTTGTCCCCACAGACCCATATTGTGAGCACCTGCACCTGACCCCATAAAACACTTGCAGGTGGTGAGCCCACTGGGCTATGTCATTGGTTAGAGATAGTTAGAGCTCAGTCACACAGAAGGAGCCTAGACGAGAATCAAATCAAATTAATTTTGTTGGCTCAACCAAAATACCCACCACCTGCACCTGCGACCAAGATGTGGAAACAGTGGATGCATATGAATGTACGGTGCATTAAAACAGCTGTGGGAGTGTAGTGCCACGCTCTTGTCGAGAGGTTTGGGGACTCTTGATCACAACCATGGGAGGAGTTCTGGGCATGGAAACGCTAAAGGAATTCTTCAATTACCCCTGTTCTGTTCTAAAGTTATCAAAAACTGGGTATGGAATCAGTTTGATAGATGCCCACATATCCTCCTCTCCTTTTTGGATTCAATCAGATAGTTTTAAAGTTTTAAGGCATTTGTTTTTTGTAGTTTTTTGCTAATCATTTAGTAGATATGGAGTTTATATGAAAACCAGGCTGTGATCGGGCTATTGTCACTCAGAAGGCCTGGGAACACCTCAGATCAGATGAGCTGGAGGAAGTGTGCATGAAGAAGCCTGAACATCTCTGCTCAGCCTCGGCAACAGGGCGCCTGTTAGTTTGCATTCACGCTATGTCACAAGCCGCATTCACAAAACCAAAAAAAACCTAAATACACCAATAGAGTAACAATGCATACATGTCAAAATAATCTTGATATTACAAAGTGTGTTTCCAAAGAATAATCTTTCGGTCTGAGTACCCATGTTCATTATTTTTACGTTGTCAAATGTTTAACTGACAATTGATTAAACAGCTATTTGAAATCTGTCATGAACGTTGTGTAAATGTGTTATTGTTATTAGACAATCATTTGTATGTGTATGTCTATTTTAGTGTCCAAATAAAAAACATATATTGACAATCTTGTGAGGTTTAATATACTGTAGATCTTACCACCTAAATTCAAATGTTTCCAATAATTGTGATGCTGTGGATGTTTACAAAAGATGAGGGCGTGTGAACTGTTGAATATACTGCTGTGTCTTTATTCTCACGTTCAACTACAAAAGCAAAAGTCATTAAAAATCTCAATTGGTCACAACCCCTATTATTAACACTATACTCCTTTCCTTTGACACCAAGATTGCATTTCATACGGGAGGTGTATGTAAGTATCACCAAACTCTATTGCCCAATGAAAAAAGTTAACAAACAATATTATAATAAACGGAAACAGAGCCTTTTTTGGTTTACAACTAACACAATCAAGTGCAGAAGAAACCTCACCAACCCTGCAACTCCGGCAGACAGGATGATCCAACTGAATGTCCACAACCTAGAAGCATGTGGGCTAGTTTCAAATCATTAACCAGCTCCTCACTGGTCACCTTCCCAAGCAGGATAAGTTAAGATAAGATAAGATAGACATGTATTGATTTCACACTAGAGGAAACCCTTGGCCTAGCCCTGAGAACAACAACGGCTATTGTAGGAGGTCTGCAGAGGAGAA
>JAPMNZ010964583.1:0-12617 GCA_029875035.1 Pomatoschistus microps | reverse complement strand
ATCTTATTTATTTAGATTTATGAATTGTTTACCTATGATTGCTTTGGAATACAATTTACTTCACTTGATTTGAATAGTGTTTCTGATGAGTTACAATAAGCTTTAGTTGGAACGAGGTATGTAATTTTTCTCAACTAATTAGCAAAGAGAAATAAACGTATATACAACTTAGCTACGGAAATCAGGAACACAATTTCAAACCAAGTAATTTAAATATAGAAGAAGATGTTAAGAAAATATTTAGAAACAAAACCATTCTAAAAACAAAACAGTCAGTCATAGACAGAATAAGTTAAAGTTGTTTTTATTGATGCTCTTCAGACATTGCACAATGGTAGTAAAA
Source organism: Pomatoschistus microps (assembly GCA_029875035.1). NCBI lineage: Eukaryota > Metazoa > Chordata > Actinopteri > Gobiiformes > Gobiidae > Pomatoschistus > Pomatoschistus microps. The sequence continues at coordinate 12,274 of JAPMNZ010964583.1, read as the reverse complement.
CGGTAGGATATATATTAGCAATGCTTCACACAATAAATGATGTAGGCTTAATATGTTGATAAATAAAGAGCAAAGTGTTCATTGTTCCTCCTTTCTGTGAGCAAGGTGGTGGTAGTGTTTGTTAGAGCTCCTCACTGCAGGAAGGGGAAGGGCAGCTCGACCTCCAGGGTGTTACGGTTGACCATTGCATTCAACTGCTCCACCGCAACAATGCAATAATCTACTACGAACTGGAAGAAATCATTCAGCTGGTCCATGTCATAGGAAGACACGAGTTCGATAATGTCCTTCGCAGCCATCACCACCCTTCTGTATGCCTCGTTGACATTGGCGAGAAGGGAATCCAGGAAATCTGACTTGATGGTATCTACAAACTCTGTGGTTTTGTCCACTACGGCTTTCAGGGTCTCGCCAATCTTGACCAGCATGGTGTCCAGGCTTTCCATGTTGTTCACGAAATCCACAATTTGGTTGAAGACGCTTTTGCCTGTGGTTTTGACATTGTCGATGATCTGTCCAACAGTCATCACGTCTCCGACTGGCATGCGGAGCTCAACTGTGCTAAAGGTGTCCACAAAAGAGTTGTAGTAGAACTCTGTGGTGTCGTACGCAATCTGGATGACGTTGCGCAGAACATTAGCAATGCTTGTGGTAATTTCTTTAAGGACAACAGGAAGGGTGGTCATCTCCTCTGAGCCTGGAAGCCTGAACTGAGTTTCCCTGAGAACTTTGACTGCAGCATCTACAAATACTTGGACGCTTTTCTGGAATTCAACGACTGAGTTGCGGAAAAAGATGGACAGCTGGCTGAGTTGGACATCGTAGTTAATAGCAGCAGTGTAGGCCTCGTTGATGCGGGTCATCATAGTATCCTTCCACTCCAGAACGTTGCTCGTCATCAGGTTGTTGTCAATGAAGGCCTTTAGGGTGGACAGGACAGCAGGGATCTTGGCTTTGAACTCGGTCAGCATGGCTTTGGGCGCTTCCATGTTGTAGGCAACCTGCAGAGTCATCTTGTCACCGTCTTTGGGAGTGGAGCGCAGCACCAGGATGTCAACATCGGCATCTGGAGAGGACTATGGAAACAGAACAGACCCGTACTTAGACAAACAATTGTTGCATATGTGAACAGAAATGGTACTGCCAATTAAATAAGAATACAACTAAATATATATATATCTATGTAGTTGTCTTGGTCAATCTGATTTAAAATAGACCTCTTTCACAGTGTTGTGGTCAGTGGTCTGATGTATTAAGTTGAATATTGTTGTATAAATCTCTTAAGAAACATTTTGGATATTTTCTTAATCTTTACTTACTGCATGGCGTCCATAGAGTCTCAAATTCATCTGAGATGTGCTTTTGCCGTTGACTTGCACACCCAGGAATCCCACAGATGGAGAGGACAAAGAAGCACTGACACCATTTCTTCCAGCAGCATAGCGGATGTTCATATCGGTGAAGGTTGGGCTGGTGATGTCCATGTTCAATGTGTGGCGAGAGACACTGTAAAACAAAAATGTTATAATATTAATCTGGCCTTGACTGTAAACTATTAAAGTAAAAGCAAAACTACTTAAAAAAAATAATGCCTGTAAGAATTGACAATAGATTTAGAAAATATGCTGCATTTTGTATTAGTTGATTAGACTTCCATGGAAAACATGTACAATTTAGATATTTACCTGTCGTCAGCCTGCCGTTTTCTCCTGAAAAATCCACAAAACAAAAACAAATGAATAACGTTGAATGTTCTGAAACAAAACATAAAGCTTGCAAAGTCTTCATAACAATTCAAAGACGGTTACCTCAGAGCCTGAGTAATAACATGAGTGATGTCCATTGTCATGGCAGCGTTGGTCAGCACAACCTTGTTGTTCATGTTCAGGGCATCATTCTCATAGTTTGTGGTTGAAGAAGCTGTGAAGTACAAATAAAGTAAAATTAAGTCTTTGAATGTAAAAAAAGAAACTTTGACTTTGAGTGAAGTTTAGAAGGGTGTAGTGTAATATAGTAAACTTACAATCCATGTCAAACTCTAGGAGGTTCATTGGAGAGGTGGCTGAGGACTTTGCGATGACCTTCAGGGTTGGATAATCTCCCTCAACTTCAACAACAAAGTTGGTGGTGTAGACTGGACTCACAAATTTGCTATTAGATGCAGCCTTTTGCTTTTCAGTTGTCACTTCAGCAGTTGCCTTCTCATAGATGGTAAAATCACCAAATGTATTGGGCTGAGAGAGGTCAATCTCAATGTCAGCAGTCAGGGCAGAGATGGGAACAAAGTCGACGGTTGCCTGGGCAGCATGGCGTCCCTTGGTGTTAAAGTTGAACAAGTTGGCTTCATTATTTCCGGTGTACTTCAGGACAGTGTAGACACGGCTTGGACTAGCTTCAATTGCAAGATTCTCATTGACATCAATAGCAAAGATCTTGTTTGTGCCACTGTTCAACTTTGTGTCAGCAATAACCTTGGCATTTGAACGAAGGCCTTCCTCGTTCAAGTAGAAGTTCAGCTCATTGTCCAGCACTCCCAAGACCAAATAGTCCTCCAGAATGGTTCCGTCCATGTTAGCTCTGTTGGATGTCTCCATTGACAGGTAATCAAATGTGCCCTCCATCTTAGTGCTGTGATCTGCCTCAGCTTTTACAACAGCATTAATTCTGGGGATGTTAAGATGACCGTTCACCCTGAATGTGCAAGCAGCATTGGGTTTAGCCTTGTTGTCTGCGATCAAGTTCTGGTTGATTTCCATGTTGAGGACGGGCAGGGCAACTTTTCCAACAGTTGTGACAGACACAGCAGTTTCGTAGGTCTCGGTGCTAACACTAACAGTGCTGTCATGAGTGCCTTCGATATGCTTGTTCTCGAGGGACAGAGAGTTGGCCAGTTTAATCCCTCTTCTGGTAGTCAGGCTGGTTGTACCGTCGAGTTTAGCTTTCAGGCTGTCAAATACGGATGCAGTGGTAGCTCCCAGGCGGAAAGTGATGTCATCTTCAGTCTCCAGATTAGTATTGAGGTTCAGATTTATGATGGCAGATTTGAAGGTCAATTCTGTGATAAGGTTTCCAAAATTTGGAATCAGGCCCACAACCAGGCTTTTTTGGTAGGCAACCTTGGCATCAAGGCTAACAGACTGTTCAGTGGTGGTCAAGATGTCTTTCAGGATTGTCTGCTCATACAAATTCAGGTTGCTAACTTCTGGTGTACGGAAGTCAACAAATGGGAGGTCAATCTCTGGGATGCTAATGGGAGAGGTGAGGAAGTCAAGGTTGGCCTGTCCATCAAAGCCAAGAATAACTGCAGTTTCCTTCTCACCATTGTCCACGGTGATGTTGAAGAAGCCTGTGTTCTTGTTGAAGCGCACCATGTTAAAAGTGTTCATCCTCTGCATCTCAGAGTTCAGGAAGGCAGATATATCGCTTTGGGCATCCAATTTGGCAGTGAGAGATCCAAGGAAGTTGACTTTGTTGGTACCTTTGTTCTTGAATTCAAATGCAAATTCTCTTGGGCTGATCAGAAACTTCAACTCATTAGCAATGTTGCCTTGGATTGGACCAACCAGCTCTGAGTTGTGGTTGGCAGTGATGTCAACCTTCATATCGAACAGGTTAGCCTGGCCGGCTGCTACAAGCTCACTGGACTTAAGGAACGGTGTCTCAGCCTCATTGCGAATGTTGAATTTGACATAGCTAAAAGTGCCAACTTCAGCATTCATCACCTGCTTCACCTTGAGGTTTGTAGCTTCAGTGTCACTGTCGAAGGTAAGTGTGATCATATTGGGAGTAAATGTAAAGTCAAGGTTGCTCTTCTGATTACCTTCCTCACCATTAAAGGCAGTTTTTCCTGTGGTGTCAGCTGAAAAGGTGAGTTTCAGGCCATCAAGACGGGAAACAATCTTTTGAGCCGTGTTGGCTTCCATTTTGATAGAGAAAACAGGAATATCAATGATGTGATTGAGAGTGGTCTCAAGAGAAGCAGACATGCCATCTTCAAATGCGATGAAAGCAGTGTTCATGAAGTCACCAATGTATGGCTTAGTTGTAACCTTCATAGAGGTCTTAGCCTGAGCTTGGGCAGATTTGCCATACAGGTTCAGAGATCCTTGATGTTCCAGTCCAAGAGCAACATGTTCGAATTTCACAGTCTCTCCGATGATTATGCGGCTCATCTTGGGGATTGCAAGTCGAGCAGTGGAATCAATTTTGTAGTTAAAGATGTCATAAGCTGGTGACCCACCCTGGGAAACGAGGAAAGCTGTCATTTGAGGAGTCTGCTCATTTTCAGTGGAGTTTTGCAACTCAGCAGTCGTCTTGGTGGTGTACATTGGAGTCTCCACCCTGAACTCAGCATAAAGCTTGCCAAAGCTTGGGATTGCCAATTCTGTAGGGATTTCTGGAAATTTAATCTCAGGAACTTGCAGTGACTTGACAAGCTTCTCTAAAGGTACCTCGGGGATGGTAGGCAAGGAGATTTCAGAGAAAGTGAATTCTGGGAGAGTGATCTCTGGCATGGGGGGCAGGAAGTTCAAACTCAAGTCTCCAAAGAAAGATTCCACATTCACCATTTGGAAGCTGAAATTCATTATGTAATCAACCAGCTCAAAGATCTTCAGCTTGATGTCAGCAAAGGTGATTGTGATGGAAGGGACAGTGTACCTGTCCAAAACTGTGAACTCCGGAATATCAATCTGTGTTGGAATCTTAAATTCATTAAGTTTGGCAAGTTTGATCTGCATGCTTGGCACTTCTAAATTACTAAAAGGCACAGTGAATAATGGAGTATTCAGCTCTACCTGTTTCAGTTCAGCCATAATGCCAGAGAACATCTGTTTCACATCTTCGATGAACTTTTGGTCAGGGGTGTATTTACTGATGAAGTCAACTGTCCTGATGAACCACCAGTTAACTGTTCTAATTACTTCCTTGTAGATCTGGCTCGAAATCTCCAATACATTCTGAATGTACTCTTGAATCTCCAACTCTGCGATTTGCTCCTTCACATAGTCCACCAATGTCTTGCTGTAATCAACCACTTGGAATGCCATGCCTTGAACATTTTTAACAATTTCTGAAATCTTGACCTCTCTCAACTTAGCAGTGACGTCATTAACAGTGGAGAAAGCATAGTTGACAAAGTCCCTCATTACCTGAAGTTTCTCTGGGATTTCCAGTGCCTTGATAACCTCATTGATGCTACTTGTACAAAGAGCAATAAGATTGTTGAGATTATTCACCAACTCATTGTACTCCAGAGAGTTTAGTCCCCCAATCAGCTTACGAATCATAGAATTGGTGTTTTCAATTATGTCTTTCATCTCAGTTGTTTTGATATAATCAATTGTGTCCTTTGCGTACTTCATTACGATGTTTGGAATACGAAGATCTTTGACCATTTGAACAAAAGTAGAAAAGGTTTCCTCAACTTTCAGTTGTTTGATGACTTCAAGAGCTTTCTCCATCAGTGCCAGCATCTTCTTGTCAAGCTCAAATCGTACAAGCAGGTCTCTTACTTGGGCATAAAAGGTGTTGAATTTTCCTACAACATCAAGGTCCTGAATGACTTTCCAGACATAATCAATAGCATTGCTGAACATCTCAGTTGGAATTACACCTATGAGTTCATCAATGTGAGATCTTAAGTCAATGGATACAAGAACAGATTTTATATCTTGATAAATCTGCTGGGTGTCAAATCTTTCAATCGATCCCTTCAAAGCTGTCAAGATCCATGACACATTTTCTGTGATATGGAAATCCTTGTCAAGGTCGATAAGGATTTCAAGAACACTTCCTCTAAGTTTTTCCAAGTTGAACTGCTGGAGGATCTCGGTACAGGTTTCAAGTACATAGATAATCTTATTCCTGATCTCAAATGCGTCATCAATGGCCAGCAGCTGCTCCTGAATCTTCTGCACAGTGTTGTCAGGCAGAGTCATGTTCTCCATGATTTCTTTCATCTTGACAATAAACTGAGTCACATAAGAACTGAAATTGGTAAGCACTCCCCTTACTGTCTCGTTTAAGTTTTTCAAGAATCCTTCTACGTCTTCCATAGAGATGGCATACTCCTGAGTGAGGTCACTAACAAACTGCTTGAGCCTGTTAATTTTCTCTTCAAGGTTCAGCTCAGCAATAAAGGTGGTGATATGCTGAGGGATGGCTTCCAGTTTGGAACGCACCTCTTCATTGTTAATAAAGTCCAAGACTGCCTCTGCAACATAGACAAAAGCACCTTTTAGGTTCTCAACAACAATGGGAAAGTATTCCATGAAGGGAAGCTGGATGACTTGCATATTGGTGTTTTTGTCATATTTCACAAAGCCAGAGATGGCAAACTCTTGGTTCTCTGGATTCTCTTGGTTGAGAAGGTTTGTGAGGATGGCACTGGACAACTCAACTCCCATCCTCTCAGCTGTGTTGTATAGGCTCATGTCCTGGTTGAACACGTGGTTGTTCATCTTGGACTTAATCCTGTAGCTTGTTTTCTGTTCTTCCAGGGATAGAGCAGTGTCCACCTTGTTGTCAAAGGTGGTCTCGAGTGCCATGCCATTGTCAAGGGCCTGGGTCATTGAAGCCCTCCATTCCTGGGTGCTGGCAAAGGCAAGTGGCTGGGCTTTGGCGAGGAACTTGCCATAGAGCTGTGCAGAGTGCTTTCCATAGAGTGTCAGGTCACCATCTGCATTAAAAATGGCGTCAAGGTTGAAGTCAAACGGAACAATGCTGGCGCGGACGGTGTGATCAAAGCGCATGGGCTGGGAGTTGAAGCGGGCATCGTTGGAGAAGCGGGCAGCAAGACCAATCACCTCAAGCTCTGTGTTATGGTTCATGTGCGTGCCGAACAATTTTCCTGTGGTGCTGCATTTGGCATTAGCGGTCATGTCAGCAAAGTTGATCTGATAGATGTGCTTGATCTCATCCTCGCCAGTGATGGCCTTCATGCTTCCCGTCAAATCAAACTTGTACATCTCTGCCTGAAGCTGGGCCTCGTTGATGAAGTTGACTGCCAGTAGTTTCAAGTTGTTATTGACATTTGCAGAGGTGATGTAAGGTTTCATGTCGAAGGAGATGTCATGAGTGTAAGTGACATATTCACTGGCAAGGGCTTCAGCCTTAGAGGAGAAGATAATGCTGGACAGAGTGAGGGTCAGGGAGTTAGCATTGTCTACCTTCATGTCATACAGTGCAGCCTTATTGGAGATGGAACATTCAGCTTTGGAAGTGTCAACTGCAACATTGAATGTATTCTCGACAGACAGTGGGCTCTCCAGTGTGTTGGTTCCTCTCACAACAAGACCTTCTTGGTCGAATTTCATGTTGACTTTATGGATTGCTTTATTGTCCAGCAGCTGTAGGGTGGCATCGCTGAACATTACCAAAACTTCAGCGTTCAATGTGGCGCTTATCACAGAAACCACAAGGTTGTCAGCATAGTTTGAGTTGGTCTCCATTCTCATTTTAACCTCTCCAGCACCAGCGGCAGCCTCAATCAGGTTCTTCATCTTCAGACCAACTGCGGCAACATTGGCATCGGATTTTACTGTCAGCCTCTGATCTTTGAAGTCAACTGCAGCAATATGGACCATGCTTCCGTCAAAGGCTTTAGTGTTGGACAGCACTGAGATGGCTCCCTCACGAAGTTCTACACTGAATGTGTTGTCTGCCTTGAGTAAAGTAGAGTCAATTTCCAATAAGGAATCAATCTTAGCTTCTGGGATGAATGGAGAAATACTGGTTGACTGAGTTGTTGTGACCTTTCCGTAGACGGGGCCAGCTTTGATCATGGCATTGAGGTTGCTGTCCATGGTGAGCTTCTCCATGTTCAGTCCAGCAATACCTAAGTGCTCAAAGGCCATGTTAACTCCAAGAGGGCTGGTGGCATCGATCTTGCTGTTACATTTGTAGATGAATGTGTCAGTCAGACTTGCTTCTTCAACAATGTTCAAATTAGCCTCAAGGAATTTGTGCACAAATGATCCCTTGACTTGGGCCCTCAAGACATCTTCAGGGATGACCATACCAGAGCCTGAGAAGAATAGACAAAAATAGAATATTAATAAAGATGAAATAATTGTTAAAGCAAACAAACTTTACTTTGCTTTTTCATAGTTACACATACAAAATAGTAGTACTTTTACTGATATGTTCTCTTCTTGTCAAAAATTGGTCAGAAACCTAACATTTTTAAAACATTTTGCAACAATTAATCCCAGTATACTGTCACAATAGGCTAATTTAACCGCATCAAGGTGTATATTTTTCACGGGTTTGTGTGTATGCAAAACATATGAACATTGCAAACAGACCGATGCACATGCATTTAGACATGGCTTCTGGGTTTAATAATGTTTACATTGAAATGAGGGCGACAGTGACTCAGTTGGAGCATTGGCCTTAGAGCCTGAAAGTTGTGGGTTCTAGCCCCCCACAAGACCTACTTCACGACTCCCACTGATGACGGGTATCGTTGTGCCCTTGGGCAAGACACTTAACCCCACTTTGCCTGATGCCCCTGCTGAATAATTAAGGCTCCTATGGACTCACCACCTGCAGGAGGATCAGTGAGGGGCTGTGTACTGGGTGCNACCCAGAAATGGGTCTGGGGGGAAGAAAATGGATGGATGGATGGATGGACATTGAATTAATAATTATTTTACTGTTAGGCCTCCAAATTTGTATATTACTAATTTCATGGATGTTTCCTTGCTGAAATATGCTTTTCATCGATATATAACATGCCATATTAGCCCAAAATCTAATTTACATTACATTACATTTAAGATGCACAATCTATACCTGGGTAATCACAAATAATTACCTTCAAATTTGACTGACAGAATGTCAATTGGAGAGGTTCCAGCCACAGCTATCTTGGCAGAGTAGCCTGGTGTCTCCACAAGGTCTTTTCCGGCAGCCATTGTCGCTTCCATGTTGTAGAGGTTGCTGTTCAAGATTGTGGAAACCTCAGCTTTGCCGAAAACAGGGACATGGAGAGTCAAAGCATCCGGGACAAACAGCTCAGGCACAGGGATTTCCATGGAGACGATCTCCAGCCCGAATTGGGGAACAGAGATGTGGGGCGTGTTCAAGATCTCGGGGAAGTTGAAGTCATTAGTGGATTTTCCTCCGAATGGTACGGGCACAAACATGGACCAGTGCTCATCGTTGAAGTAGTAGATAGCCTTGGTCTCGCTGCAGGAATGGAAATGGTTATGGGTTAGATCCGTCATAGGCCGCATTCATGCAAAAAGGTGAATCTTTTTTTAAATAAAAAGTATTTCTTTACGTGTTGAGGAAGAGTTTCTCAGGCAGGGTCATCTCGGGCATGTCAGGCACTCTGAAGTTCTGGATGTAGGGGACATCAGCGCCATACTTCTCCATGTAGTTGTTGGATGCCTAGAAAATTGTCGGATTAGCTTCGAACAAAGTAAAATATCCCACCAATCAAGAGTATAGTCTGTTTATTACCTCCACAAGTTTGGTGAAGATGTGGCGGACCTTCATGTCGGTTTCTCCAACCTGCGTATCCATGATCTGTTCTCCGTATTTGGCAACAATCTCACCAACAGGCAACTTGGCTGTCTCAGCATTCATGTCGGACTTGAACTCTGCTTCAATTTTGCTGCCATCTGCAAGATCAGTTATCAAATTGGTGTCAACATATAACTGTCTATGTCTCCAATACAGAGGAATAACAATAGTTGTGGTCTTTGGGTATAGCAGCGTAATCAGCAAAGATGAGCACTTTAATTGGTTTGTATTAGAAGGTATCCCTAAAATGCTAACAGACTCATTATAAAGTGTTTACCATATTTAAGTGTGATCTTCTGTTCGGATGTGGCTTCCAAAACCTTGATGTCGCTCTTGAGCTCCACTTTGATCTCGTCGTCACGCTTAAGGTTGGCGGTGAAGGTGGCGTCAGTGCTCAAGACTGGGACCAGCATCTGGACCTGGAGCATGCCTTCCTTCATCTCCATCAGCCTAAGATACAAAGACGTTTTATGATTATTTTAAACATTTCAGCGAGACACAGCAGTCATAGTTATATATGTCTTATAGTATCTTGCTATCTATGCTGCAATATATACTTGAATTGGCTTAATAACAGAAATTGAATAATAATCCTTTACATTTTGCACCACTGGGTTCTGTAGTAAGTCTTTGATTTTTCTTAAGAATGTATTTGAAATAGTCTCTCCTCCTGGTATAATCACCACCAAATTTGCTGTCTGAGAATAATTAAACTGAAGGGATCCAAGGAAGAATGGATGGTGCACCATTTTCAAAATAACATTCATTCTAGTATCACCGTAAACCTTTATTCCAGTGGCTATCATAGTAAGCAAGTATCCCATCCCTATAGTTAAATCTTTCTCTTACTTGGCACGTCCGACCAGAGACAGCTGTGGGATGTTCTTGTTGATGAGGTCCAGGGAAATGGAGTGAGTTCCTTTGCCCTTGGTGTTTCCGTCCACAACGCCCAGCCTGAGGCCAACCTCCATGTCGTAGTCTGGCACAATCAGCTCAGCGGTCGCCACATTCTTGCGGCGATTGTACTTGACCGTGGCACGAGCCTCGGTGGGATCAGCTCCTACACAAACAAAGTGAGGGAACAAGGTCAAAACTGGAAGAATACTGAGCAGTGTTTGAGACATATTGTATGAAGGTGACTTTCTATCACATCATCTACTGTATCTTGTTCTAGCAGTGTTCCCTTGGCATTATTTCACCCAAAGTTAAAATTATTTTGGTTCATAGATGGTTGATAAATCCCGCTTTGTACTCCACCAACCTCCAATTCTAATCAATCAAAGTTATCGTTTTACCTTGAAACAACAAGACATTGAGCTGGGGGTTGGATTTCAAAATTTATGTCACAACTTGTTTCACATAAAAACAATCAGCCACAGTGGGGCGGCTGCGGCTGTAAAGTGCCAAACTGCTGTTGTGTCCTTAGGCAAGACACTTCACCCCCATTGCCTAAAATGAGTCTGGTGTGTGTGTGAATGGTTGGTGGTGGTCGGAGGGGCCGATGGCACATACTGGTTGCCTCGCCTCTGTTAGTGTGCCCCAGGGCAGCTGTGGCTACAGTAGTAGTTTATCACCACCGTGTATGGACTGAATGAATAATGACACATGTGAAGCGTCTTTGAGTGTCCAAAAAAGCGCTATATAAAACTGATGCATTATTATTAATACTATTATGGGTTGTATTGGATTGTCACTTTTCCTGTCAGGGGGTTATTAATAGTTGTCATGCATATTTTGGGGGTATCTGATTGAAAAGCTTGAGAACATAGCAGCTATGTTCACTGCTGAGTTTGACACTATTACACTATTAGTTCGTACATGTGATAATGGGTTGTACAAAGCGAAGTAGGTGGACAGTAACTACGTCATTTTAAAACAGCAGATGTTACCTTCAGCCCGGAGGACAAAGTGGAACGCGTCGACCTTCTGCTTGCCTTCCTCTCCCTCTCGCAGCAGCTCGTAGGCCAGAGTGGCTGTGTACTCGCTTACGTCTCCGGTGGGCTCCAGCTCCATGGCGAACCTAACCATGAAAAAATGCAGGAGTTTACTACAAGTCTTACCCATCATCAAGTGCTGAGTTACTTTCACTTGTCAAGACCCGAAGAACAGCTTTTGGTAAGGCCAAAATGTTTTTAGATTATACTTTTATACAAAGGTCTTCTATCATTAAAGGAACGTCAATCTCACTTGAAAAATATATCACCTGTATTCAAATACCTTCATCGGCTCTAATTCAGGACAGGCTTGACTTTAAAGGAGCAATATGTACAAATCTGGCCAGAAGTGGTATTGCACTCTCACTGACTCGGGTTGCCAGATATGCAGACAAATCCAGCTGAGACCATGAAAGCTGAATAGAGGTTTGTCAACAAATCTATAACCAACAACTTTATTTACAAAGGGCCTTACAAGAACCTTTTTAGTTCTGCGGCCACATGTTACTTTCCAGATTAGGTTGACGCGGTGAGTTCTGGCAACCCAGATCACAGGCTTTCTGATTGGTAAGATGGGGGAATGCTTCTAATAAATGCAACAGTTCACCCTAAATTAAAGACTTATTTGTTTTTGTATTTGTCTTTTCTGTAGATTGTTGAGTATGTCTATTCCTAAATTGCATTTCTTTTGCTTTAAAGGAATAGTTCACCGTTTTTAAATACTGACATATGTTCTTACCTTACCTTAGACTAGGTGATATGTACCTGTCTGGTCTTTGTCCGTGCGCTCTGTCATGCAAACGGAGCAA
>JAPMNZ010964577.1:0-13654 GCA_029875035.1 Pomatoschistus microps | reverse complement strand
GGGGTGTACTGTCAGAGGTGGGGGCTGTGGTTGTGGGGGCAGGAGGGCCCGGGGCAGCCGAAGGCAGTGTCCACTGGGCGGTGTCCACTGGGCGGTGTCCACTGGGCTGGAGATGTGTGAAGAGGTGGGGGCGGGAGGGGGGAGAATCAAACCAGTTGAAATATTGGTTCAATTCATACAGTTGAACAATGTATTAAAATGTTGTGCAAATCAGACTTTGTATTTGCAAACAGGAGCAAATTTAATTGTCAAAAACGGCCAAAAAAATGACACTTTTTGCCACTCCGCTACTCATACGTCATTTTGACTGTACATGACGATGTGGAGCGATTTTAAGGCAAAACGGTGAAACGGCAGAGGAGTCGCTGCTCTTCAACTGACATGTGTGAAAATGTTTCATGTTTCATTTTTTCATTTTCCAATTAAATTTATGGGCTTCCTGTTTGTCAGGGGCCTTGGCCATAACTTTTTTTTTCATGACTTGACTTGTGGAACAAACATAAAATAAACATCAAAATAAAAACAATTTCGGCAGGTCTGATTTTTTGGCAAAATTTGGCAAGTTTTTATGCATGTTCAGGGGCTCAAATTAAGGCTCAAAGAGCAAAAGAAAAAAGAAAGAAAATTAAAGCCGCAAGCGGCGTCGTACGGCCCTCGCCGCACCGCACAAAGGAGGTGGCGCTGACTCGCCATCTTCCTACCGCCTTGATGGGAGCGACACTGTATTTTTGAATGCCTATGATCAGTGATTGTGTGTCTCAATTGAAAAGGTAAACCTCATTCTCCCCATGTAACACTTGACTCAGTCTGTAGGGGGCGCTAATGCTGCAATTTCATGATTCACACTTTCAGTTTACTCAAACCCAAGAGTTGAACCATCAATTCACATTTTGTGCAAATCGGACTTAGTATGTGCAAATGGTGGCATTTATGTTGTATAATAGCGCCCCCTACAATTTAAAATTTTTAGTCTTATACCAAAGAACACCAAAATAATACATTTTATGCCTGAAAAAAACTTGTGGCAAAATTTAGTTTTCTTGTTAAATGGGTAAAATATGATATCAAACAACAGAAAAACAAAATACCTGTATCCCCATGTAAAACTTTGACTCAGCCTGCAGGGGGCGCTAATGGGCCAATGTCATTGTTCACACTGTCATGTGACCTAGGCTCAGGAGTTGAACAACAGAGTCAAGTTTAGTGCAAATCAGAGTTTGTAAATGTGCTCCTATTTGCACACACAATATGTGAGTGTGTCCGTACTGTCTCCATTGGATAACATGGGAACTTCACACCCCTCATTGAAAATAACCACAATTTGGGAGTCTGTCACGCGCAGACTGTTAGATTAATTCAAATTCTATGATCAACTATTGGTGGTACATGTGTTAGGATGATGTGGAAGCACAGCCGCTGGCTGGTTTGATGTTTGAGCGAGGTGAACTTTTCAGAGATTTAACGATTTTCCCATAGACACAGTATGGGGAGTGTTTGTTGTCACCACGGCAACAGGGTAAAAAATAAGTCTTGTTGTCATTGACTTTTTGAATCCAGATGACAAAACAGAATTATGTGCAAAATTTCAAACATTTTGAAAAATGACCTAGACCTTGGAGCTGAACAATGGATTAAATGTTTTTGTAAATTGGTTTGTTTCTGCAAACGGGAGCAAATTTGCTTTTGTCAAAAATAAAAATAAAGTCCCATTTTGCTGCTCCGCTGCTCGGACAACGTTTAAGTGATCCAAATTCTATGATCAACTATTGATGGTACATGTGTTTAGACCACGTGGAGCGACTTTGAGACAAATTGATGAAACGGTCGCGGGGGATATGTCCAACCGACATGTGTTAAATTAAGATCCATTTTCATTTTTCCATTTCCCATTGAAATTAATGAGCTTCCTGTTTGTCAGGGGGCGGGACCATAATAACATGTGTACTGAATTTCGTGGCTCTACGACAAACTTTGACCTCGGACCCCCTCCCATAGGCGCAATGTAAACTGACTTTTGTTGGGGGCGCTGTTCCAGCATTTTTTTAGTCCCATAAATTTAAACACCCAAAAAAATTATTTTTCGCCAGTTCTGAATTTTGGGCCAATTTTCACAAGTTTTCAACAATGTTCAGGGGGTTAAATTGTACTAATGTTTATTTATATACCGCCTTTCACTCTAACCAGAGCCTCAAAGCGGTTTACAATTGTTATTTTTTGGGCTGTCGTCCTTCACTCCACACAGAGATGGGAGCGGGGCCAGTACAGGAGGCGCATGCCAGAACTATTGTACATTTTTAGTGGTAGGGGAAACCGGAGTACCCGGAGGAAACCTATCCAGACACGTGGGAGAACTCCGCTCAGAAAGGCCCTGGTCCGAACGGGATTCGAACCCAGGATCTTCTTGCTGAGAGGCTAGAGTGCTATCCACTCAACCACTGTGTGCTCTTTGATATTAAGGTTCAAAGAGCAGAGATTGTGCGCCCGGAGATTGTGACTTATGACAGTTACAACGAGTAATGCCTGGGCTTTGCCTGACGAGTCCATCTTGTACCGTGACCCCTTGCATCGGGGCTCGGGCCTAATTATCGTTATTGACCAATATGAACCATTGTGCACGCCTACTCTTCACTTTTCTATTTTTTGAATAATAACAATCATGTATCATTTTACTTTCACTTTGAGTGAACGTTCAGTAAAACATTCAATATAAAATCTTTTGTTTATGGTTATAAACATGACAAGATGTATTAGTACTGTAGAACTGTGACGGTGATTCTTTTAAAATGTGTGCGGTATAAAGTAGTTAAAGTAATTGTTAAGCATGTTTTGTTTTTCTTTTCAATCATTGCTTTGCATTGCAGCATCAGCATGAACTAATTATACTTTTTACCAACAGGCAAATTAAAGGAAACTGCGCTGAGTCCTTCACAGAGTACTGGACTTGTCTGGACTACACAAACTTGAATGAGCTCCGTTATTGTCGTAAACAACAAGAAACATTTGACAACTGTGTCCTCGATAAACTGGGTTGGAAGAGACCTGAACTCGGAGAGCTGTCTAAGGTGACTTTCAGTGTTTGCATATTTTCCACTATCATAAGTCATTTATACTTAATTGAATAAAAAGAAATATCCAGAAAAATGGCATAAGTATTGTTGTGTCTTTATAGGTAACCAAAGTGGCAACTGTTCGACCTATCCCTGATAATCCGTATAGTTCAAGACCTCGTCCTGTGCCCAACCCAGTCATCGAAGGCAAACTTGAGCCTTCCAAATATGGAAGCAGGTTATTCTTCTGGACCTGGTGAAAGTGGGTTAGACATTACAGATTCATGAGCTCTGTCCAGATACATTTGTAATTATTTGTAAAACACCAGGTTGTGTTTTTGGATAGATCTTCAATTTGCTGTCAATTTTTAAATGGGACATAATGTTCATTTGACAACAACTTCCATTTAGGAATACACTTTCCTCCCTCTATGTGAATGTATTAAAGGCCCAAACGCATGAGTGTATACCTTTATGTAAAATAAAAGTAAAGAAACAAGTTGTGGCAAGTTCTTTTTGAGTACATTACTGTTTTCAAAGTTCAGAACTTGGCAAATTAAAGGCACACTCCTCGCATCTGAATGTTGCCGGTGTGTGTTTTGGGAGGCTGCGGCCACAGGGCAAAGTTCGGGGTCATTAACTGCAGCCAGAGACGGTTCCCTCTGCTTCCTCTTGTTCTCCAGCAACTTCCTGCCTTTGACCTGGTCTGGACCAAGACTACATGCTTAATTTGGGTCATGTGACTAAAGCATATAGCTGCAAGTAGACGTGCGTCTGCACACATGCACTTTTACTTTCAGAGTTGTGCTAAAGCACACTGGGAGGAGGGACAAAGCTCGCTGATGATGGCAATCACAATTCTTTACATAATATCTGACAATGGTCAAATATTATAGGCTGTTTGTTATTTTTAGAGAACCTGCACTGAGACTGAAGGACCCAGGCCCGAGGTAAAGGAAGGAGTGTGGACCAGTCTGCATGAACCACAGTCTGTATAAGTGTGTATGTGGTTGGAGGTGCAGAGGCCTCTGGCTCGTGCCAGACTGAATCTCCACGAGACTTAGAGGAAGCTGAAGGTCATCGCAGTTTGACACGATTGCCCTGCAGGAAATGTGCACTGGCACAGGAAAGAAATGGACAATACAGGGCTTTTACAGGCAACATGCTGCCCAGGAGCATAGTACAAAATAATTGAACTACTGCACGTGTCCATAATACATTACTACCAAATACATCCATCATTGTGGCCAAGTGCAATATCATAAAAAAATACAACCTTTTAGATCATGGTGACAAGCAAATGTTTTGATTTGTAAGACTCATGCAAGTACACATAGAACACGCTTTCACAGGATCAGCTGCATTTTCTCCTGAGAGCCTTGACCATGAGGGTGCACTTGATATGATAAACATTAACATAGGAGTGTTTGATTGGTTATGGTGGTACTTCTTTTCCATTTGTCTCTGATCTTTATACACTGAGTGGCGCTTTCATACTATTGTCTCCAGGCTTTGAAGTTCAATGCAGGTTTTAACACAGAATAGCTTCTTTAGTAAAAATTACCACTATTATAGACTTTAGATACAACTAATATTCTATTTATTTTATTCCAGTTTCGAAATAGAGGGATATAATGTTGTCAGAATAAAAAGTTGTTATCAATTCAATATTAATCTTTTACCAACATTTGAAAAGTGCAAATGGCATTCCATGTGTATATTTTTTTTCCATTTCAAACGGAGTCAAGTGCATTTTTAAGTTAACACGGTGTAAGTAAACTTAAATAGATGAAAGAGCTGAGCTAACATTTACATTTTTTTTCCTCTTTAATTGTGATCTAAGTAATCATGATTGTCAATTAACCAAATACTAGAGATTACAATTCCCAAATCGACCAATTAAATTATACTTGATGTCATTCCAAATAATTCTCTTCTTATGGGACACCATATGAATGTGTTGATGATAGAGGGATGACTAGGGCCTGTGTTTTTCATTCTTTTGCTCTATGCTCCAGAGAAACCCTTTGACTGTGCTGCTCTGCTTCTGCCTCTGAATGATGTGCCTAAGAACACAAAGTGAACGTTGCGTCTGAAGGTGTGGGACATGACGAAAGCAGGAGAGATCATATAAGCATGCACCTGACTTCATATATAACAGACAACAGCAGCTAATTACCCCTTGCATGTGACGTCCCGGCCACGCCCACTCTCTCCGAGCCTTCGGAAACTTGACCAAAACAACCTGTTTCACCAAATAACAGCCAAAACCGGGATAATTTACTGTGCGGTTGGTTGTACTAACAGGCAAGGACATAGGCCAAATGTGTCTTTTTAACTGATACCTTCTGCTGATGGAGACATGAGACGACGTTGGCTAGCGGCAATCAACCGAAAGGACTGGGAGCCATCCAAGTACTACCGAATATGCAGTGAGCACTCTTTACAAGATCAATCAATCACAATTTTGTATTTATTTTCTTTCCATTCATTTAATATACATTTAAATCTGCTCCAGTGTAAAGGGATGCATTGTTAACGACATAATGTTAAAGCTCATGTGGGTGAATTGGACATTTCATTTAACCGATAAAATTGACTGGGGGGGAGAAGGTACGGGTCAACATCCAGTTCGGCGATTCTTAACTTCTCCAAATACCGCTCTTTGTGAGCCCTGACAAGATGTCCTACTTTCACTGATAATGTAATCGAACATGTGCTTGAAGCAGCCACTTCTCGCTTTAGGAGTCTCAGTTCTTAAGAGTTGTAGTCCGTTTTGCTCTCGCCGCAATGCTAGTTTCCACTACTTCCGCCGTAAGCTCATGCACAATCACGTGACTGGATGACGTCGATGCATCTGGTCAATACAAGCGGACCAAAGTGTGTGTGTGTATGTGTGTGTGTGTATGCGAGCGCCTGTCCAGTTTATTTTGGCTTGGTCCCAGAAATTCTTGTGGATGGTTGTACTCCGACATCCTTCTGTCCAACGGCTATTTACAAGTCCACGACAACCCACTTTCCCCTGTAACAACATCCCACCATCTTTCTATAGTCTTTTGGGTAGCAACAGTATCTTCTGTGCATTAGCTCTTTTTGTTGGTCCGATTAGCATTTTAGGCATATGTGTCGGCTTGTTTTTTTAAAATCAGATATATTGTACTTTTCTTTGTATTTTGACTCAAGAGCATGGAGCACGTTCCCACAGATGAACTGAACTCCAGCCAGGTCTGATATGGTTTTAATGCTGTTGTGTTTGTGGTTTCCATAGATATACTGGAGCATTCCTTGGTTGTACGTTCGTCTAAACAGAACTAGTTAAAAAGGACGCAGGGCAATGGGCTACGTGCTGCGGCGAGGCTGCTCTGGGTGGCTTCTATCTCACAGCAAGCATGCACAGTTTAGAGTTTCCTACGAATGTCAAGGAGGGTTAGTCATATGTGTGCCGGGCTGCTCTGAAGTCCTGGTGGGCTGTCGCTCACAGTAGGCCCTTCGGTCTCAATCTGTTCCTTCCACGTCCATCAGCCACTGCTTCATCCCATGACCATGACACGCCCTGGCTGTATGTCTGTGTGTTTGTCTCTAAGACCAGATTCCACTGTGAACTACGGTGCTTTTTCCACTCGGGTCATCCGACCACGCTCCTCTCATGTCACCTCCTGTTTCCCTGTTTGGGTCTGTGATGGCACAAGGGAGATTGGTAGATATGTGCTAAGCACCGCCCTTGGTCTGTGCCAAAACCAGTGTTCTTTGCCAGTTACAGATAGAACTAAGTTATTGTGCATTTGCAATACCATAATATCCTAATGGATTGGTACAAACACCCTGTGTAGACTGTCCAACAAAGTAGTATAAGGCCAGCAATAATTAAAAAATCACTTAGTTTCCCCAGAAACTCAATGAGCTTATGTTTTGAGACAGTGCAGCTCTACCTTCTGTCTACTCACACCTCTCAACACAAATAATCACAACACTTCCAGGTTTGGTTAGCCTGTTAGTGCCTGATCATACTTGTTTAGATGTGCATCATGAATACAAACTAAAATAACTTTTTAACAAAAGAATAATAAACTGACAGGGATTTTTCTTGGGAGGAAATCTTTAGTTTACTATATGACATGTTTCCTAATAGTGCTAAAGTGTTCAGTGTTCTTTAAATAAACAATGTGGAGTTTTGCATAGTGGGCCATGAAAGAATGTATCCTGCTGCCCCTCTCACACATGTCAGCAATTTGGCTGCCTTGCGTATTTTGGACTTTGAAAAAAAGGAAAATTTCAAAGTAAACGAAAGAAGGAAAGTCTTATCCGCCTGGCAGCTGCACTCTGGACCAAATTGCTTTCAGCTGATGCGCTGCAGCTCAAACTTGCTTGGGTAATGTCAAGCGATGCATTGCAATACTGAGAAAACAACGCAGACAAAAAGAAAAATAGGACCAAAAAACAATACTGGAAAGTTCCAGTGCTTATTCAAGCACAGCCATGTGGACTGATACTTGTGTCTTTTTATGTAATTCTAAACAAGTGAGCCAGCAGAGACACATACACATTCACCATTTGGATGAGCTCCATGCAGGATCAAGTGTGTGGATCAGAGACACTATACATACATACAGCCTATTAATTTACCTTTTGTTTTAATATTAATTAAGCACTTTTTAGAACAGATATATTAAATATATATAAACATATACTACTAATGTAGTCTTTGCCATTTGTGTGACCACTGAACCTCTGCTCAAGTGACCAGTGTGCGGCAGTAGCCCTGTCCGTTCCCTGTTTAGACGGCGCTGTGCAGTGATCAGGAAGTGTTTGGCTCAGCTCTCCTCTCCCTGGCAACTATCAGACTGTCTATGCTTTAAACTGTTGTGATACGCGCACTGTGGACAGAGAACACGTCAATCCTCTGTGCTCATGGGGGCCTTCTGCTCGGTAAGCACTGAAAAGGGCAACAAGGGCGGGTTTTTACACACTGAGAGGAATAAATCTAAGACTTTTTCTATTTAAAACGCACGTTTTATAGTCAAAATCTGTTTCGTATTTATTCATGTGTGATCTGCTGTGCGAGGTTTTAATTTATTTTGTGTCTGTTACCTTGGAACCTGTCTTGAGACTACGGCTGAAATGTTGCAGTTATGCCAAGTCCGGCGCATTTACATTGGCGCTTAAGGCATCAATGTTGATGAATGCATTGTCCCAACTCAATGATTTTCAATTTTCAATGATTTTGTTCATTCAATTAACAGTTATTGTGAATATATATACATATATTAATGCTTGAAGCTGTACAATATCAACTGGGCTCCAAGGGACTTCGTTGCAAACTCAATGGGGATGTGGAAGACCACCCTTGATGCAAATGGAAAGCCGCTCGCACAAGTGACCATCAAATGTGGCATCTACCAAGGAGATGCTCTGTCCCCTCTGCTCTTCTGCATAGACCTGAACCCTCTAAGCCAAATAATTAACCAGACTGGCGATGGATACCGTCTCAGGAACAGAGCAAAGATCAGTTACCTCTACAAGGAAGACATCAAGCTGTACGGCAAGCGCGAGAGAGATATTGGACCTCATCTACAAACTGTTCTTCTTACGAAGATTGTGACATTCATGAATTATCCAGGATCCAGGATTTCTCTTAGGTAAGAACAAGTCCTACAAATACTGAGGAGTACTGTGAAACACATTTCAGTGCTGATATAATGGCATTGTTATCTTCTTTTGTTAAGTTCAATTAATACAACATTTCAGTGATATGTCTGTCATATTGATGTATTATGTTCATTTTTGTGGTAATTTATCCGATTCTAAAACTATTTTTTTAAATTACACGTGCCAATGCTTTATCAAATAAATTGGAAATCATGCCGTCAATTAGTGACCCTGTCCTATTTATAGGGTGCATTTCTCAATTGGGCCACAAAACAATGGCATATTGATGCTGCAGCAGATGCCGCGCTGGTCTCTCCTTGGGTTCGCACTGGTCTCTCCGCGCTGGTCTCTCCGCGCTGGTCTCTCCAGTCTATGGTCTCTCCTCGGGTCCGCATTGGTCTCAACGCTGGTCTCTCCTTGGGGTCCGCGCTGGATCTCCTCCCAGGGTCTATAATATTTTGAGATTCATCTCACAATATTTTGAGATTCATCTCACAATATTTTGAGATTCATCTCACAATATTTTGAGATTCATCTCACAATATTATAGAATAATATTATAAAAATCTTAAGAAGAAACGACTTAAGAAGGAATTCAAAAACATTCTTAAGAAGATATTGGTTAATAAGGCTCATTGACTCTGTAGATCCATACCACCAGGATCTACAGCCATGACATTGCGAGGTCATTCTGACTTGAGTATCTCGATATACCACAGGCAAATGGCAACCTTGACCAGGAAACGGAGTAAGCGGAAACTACCAAATACCTCCAGAGAGTAGAGCAAGTCCTAAGAAGCCGACTCACCGGCAAGAACAAGGGCCGGGCCATTAACAGCTAAGCCCTGCCAGTGATCAGATACTCTGCAGGAATAATCAGGTGGCAGGAGATTCAGACCACAGATATTAAGTTCCTCACCATACACGGCGGGTTCCATCCCAAATCCAGCACCCTGAGCTTGTAGGTAAGTTGTAAAGGAGGCCGAGGACTAGTGCGTGTGAAAGTAACTGTCCAGAGAAGGCAAAACGGATGACGTACTCAGTGAATATGGCCCCTCATGGGAGGACAAGCCCTTACACGGCATGTATCCCCGGAACATAGCAGAGGTGGCTGACCTCAAGAAGTCCTACCAATGGCTAGAAAGGACTGGCATACAGGACCGCACAGAGGCACTCATCATGGCTGCACAGAGGCAGGCACTGAGCACCAGAGTGATAGAGGCCCAGATATACCTCACCAGACAAGACCCAAGGTGTCGGTTGTGTAAAGGGGGACCTGAAACAATACAAAACATAACTGCAGGGTGCAAGATGCTGGCAGGGAAGGCCTACATGGAATGCCATGACCAAGTGGCTTGTGTAGTGTATTGAAACATCTGTGCCGAGTATGGGCCTGAAACCCCGAGGTCCAAATGGGAAACTCCACCAATGGTGGTGGAGAATGAGCGTGCAAAGATCCTGTGGGACTTCCAGGTACAGAGCGACTGAATGGTAATGGCGTACCAACCTGACATTGTGGTGGTGGACAAAGGTCAGAGGAAAGCCATGGTGATGAACGTGGCAATTCCAAGCGATGGTAGCATCAAGACAAAAGAAAGGTAAATGTGAAAATGGTGCCTGTGGTGATCGGTGGACTTGGGGCCGAGACCCCGAAGTTGGAAGAGCAGATCCATAGAGCAACCTCGGAAATCTTGGTCCAGAAATGTGCAGTGCTAGGAACAGTTAAGATACTGCGCAGAACCCTCAAGCTCCCAGGCTTCTGGTATAGGACCCAAGTTTAGAGAGGCTGCTCGTGGAGGGAGAAAGGTGTGTGTGTGTGTGTGTGTATATACAGTAAATAAAATAAATATAATGAATAATATATTTAGGTTTTTTCCTTAACAATCAAATTGAGCATGGCCTCTAACTGCAGCATTTATATTGTCACACAAGAAGATATTTTAATCAGCTGACATTTGTTTTTTTCCCCTTAATAGCATGTTTGTATTGCTGCGAGCAAAACATTGCTTTCCTTCCAGTGTAGCAAGTATGTAGCCACTGGGCGACTCAAAGCTTGAACAACCTATATGCCAAATGTATTTATTTAGTGTTTAGTCACAATTAGCTCCAGTGTGATCCCTTCACTAAAGTAGTAAGGGTTAAAACTTCTCTGTGAAAAAATTGAACACATGTGAGAACAACTGGCACACATTTCCCCTTATTTTCCTAAAGAGGTGATATCATGTGCTTACTGTGATTGTTTCCTGTGCCAAAAAAAAGAATGACAAATAGGTGGTTCTGTGACTTTCAATTACCTCAAATCAGCTATATCATTCACCCCAAAATGAACAAACAAGGGATTTTTTTTCCCGTCTGCAAATAGTTACTTGTCAGATGTTAGGTTTCTTTTAACTTAAATTAGAGGTGACGATAGTCAAGACATTTCTGTGTGGAGTTTGCATGTTTATAATTATCAACTTAATCAATACTCCATATCCTACAGCTGTAAAAGGTGATCCTGACAAAGGTCCAGGAGCGGTATGTGCTCGGGTCACTCCACAATGTTTTTCATAGTGGCCTTTGTCAAACACAGCTGACAAATTTCCCTACTAAACAATAAGAACATTAAAACCGCTCCCTTGTTTTGAGTTTTTTAAGGGTGTAGGAGGATTTTCCCAAATTTAAGGAAAGGACTGCCCTCTCCATGCACATGCGCAACGTTCTACCTGCTCCCGAGAGGGAACGCCTACAATAACAAGAGACACACTTTGTTTACAAGTCACTGTCGGCATTGTTCACACAAGCTCATGTCAGACAATATTGAAGTAGATAGATTCTATTTCCTTTTGTCACTTTTGTAAGCCCCACTCTGAAAAAGCCCAATCTTGACTCCTCAGGGTCGCCTGCAGATGGCGCCTCACAGACGGCGCCTCACAGACGGTTTTAGGCAGAAAATGGATCTTTCAACTAATTTGCACCAAAGTGACAAAATTATGACCAGGATATGTACACAACACTATAGGACACTCATTTATACAGTTTATCAGCAAAAACTGGGACTCTCCCAAGCTGACCGCCACGAATCCTGCGTCTTCTGCCTGGGTTGGCGTCATGCCCGCGGAGGACAGCTACACTTGTGTGGCCTGCTTCGCACTCTCCAGGGATCACAACATCACAACATTCTCTTCATAACTCCGCAAAGGGAACGCTCAAGTGTACCACAAATTATGCTTGCATAGGTCCACCGCAACCACTAACGTAAGCCACGGCGCCTAAGTGTACACAGGCCTTAACACTTGTAGTTGCTGACAAACACAGACAAACAGCTGCTCTATGTGGTGTCTGCGGGACCATACCACAGACGCTGGACTCGGGGGCCGGACTTGGGAACTGGCTGCGCGCTCTGATTCGCTGTTTCGACTTGTCAATCACCTCCCGCCGGCTTTTACTATTATTTTTATTTTCATTATTTTTGACAACAAACGGCATATTTATTGTGTATCGTTAACCCGGTTTTGACAAAAGTATTTAAAAACTATTGTAAATACAAAGAAAACGGGCTTATGCGCGTCATATTAATCATCAGAGTGGAAATCGTCACTGTGGACCCGAGCGTTTCATTGCCTCTTGAGGCCTGTTGAGGAGAAAGATCGCTCTCTTACTAAAGATTGACAGAATCAATGGATAAACTACTCTGGGCATGTGTATGAAGGCCAAATAGCACTGTAATCATGTTTAAAGCAGAGAAAAGTCAAAAACCGTGATATGGGCCCTTTAAGATATACACAGCTACGTCAGGAAATGGCTAAAAGCTCATGTTAGCATTAGCGTTCGCCACAGCGCTCTATCTGCATCACGGTAAGAATAACAGGACATTCACTCATGCTGCTGATAAAGTATTCTGGCAATTGTTTTGTGGGGATTCTTATGTGTATTTTATTTGAGGCTTTGTCCCTGAATAAGTTTAGTGAAATTTGTGACATAGTAGTTGGACTTCGCTTGGATTGGGTCAGAACATCCTGAGACTGTGTTGTAGAGTCTGCCTCATTCTAATTATTGTCAAGTTAAGTATTGTTCACGTGTGAGTCTGTTGTGTACAAACTACACGATGTGCCTCTTGTTGTGTTAACGCTCTCTTTCGGTGCGTGTGGTTTGCAAGGTTGACACTTTGCTTAATTATTTTTCTAAAAGATTGTTGTTCGGATCGTTCTTTTACATAACTGTGGTCCTCCTTGGTTCTTTTATATAACTGTGGTCTTCCATGGTTCCTTCTTCCAACTTGTGAGGTCACGGTGAAAGCAACAATATCAGTAGCTCATGTGAAACGCGAACGTGATTCTTGCATCCTTTTTGTCCCTTATCCACCTTTTTTCAAGATAGCGCATTGACATGGAGAGCACCGCTCTCACATGGACACTTATAAGTTAAATTCTAAGCCTATGAATACAATTTAAAAAACATGGTGGAGGTTAATATTCTTAAAAAGGTCCCATTTGTAATTAGTTAACATGTTTTTGCGTATGGAGCAGCTGTATTACACAGGGTGGCTTTAATACTTAGCATGCTTACAGGAGCAATATGTACAAATCTGGCCAAAAGTGGTACTGCAGTCACAGTCAATATTTTGTTGTCCTCTCCCCCTCTCCCTTAGCCTGGCTCTGCCAGACCAATGTAGTTCCCCCATGTTCCGCCAGAGGCGTTTGGCTGAGCCACATTGGTCTGGGATCGAGCCATAGCAGTTGTATTTCAGAAGGCAGGGCCTTGTAAAAAAATCCTTGTATGTGATTGGATAAACCACTTGTCCGTTATCTTGAATGACGACGCTTTCAACCCCTCACACGAATCCCATAGATTGCCAAATGCTGGAAAGATTTTCCAGCCCAAAATCCGCGACACTCGCAATTATTATTGGGCTACAAACGTTATGTAATCAACTTGCGCTATCATAATTCTGTTTATTGTCTTTCTGTTAATTTATTACC
>JAPMNZ010964572.1:0-10313 GCA_029875035.1 Pomatoschistus microps | reverse complement strand
GATTCGTAACAAGTTTAAAAAATATTCATTTAGCAGATGGGACAGAAACATGTTTGTATAGGAAGAACCTGATAATGACGTGAATGGAGTTAAAAACATCTCCAGGAGTATCAAGAGGACCCATGAATGAATTAAGCAAAACACCTCGTCCTGTGATCAATTTGAATAAAATTGATCACAGGACGAAAAGCATAGATTGACTATTCACCTTCCACCTGTGTTTCCCTAAGTGTGAGTGTACATCTCCTAAAGTGCAATAAAGTGTTGTAGTGATATTAACTCCAGAGTGAGTCCATTATTCATGAGTCTCTGAAGTGGCTGAATGTAGGACACAGCTTTCCAGGCTCGAGTCTCCACTCCACACCACTCCACCATGTGCTTTCCCACTTTGAATAACCCAGTCTGTGTTTACTCCTGAAGTCAAACTATATATGGAAACAATAGTAACATAAGTAGTCTAAACTGCTTCCTCAAATAATGGAACATTTTAATTTTACTGACACAATTACAATTTAGCAGGAGAATCTCAGGAAACTACATTTGAAATTATCTTTATTGTCAAAAGAAAGAAAGAAACAACAAAATAGAGAAACAATTACCCATAAAATTGTCTTCATAAATCCTCTATATCTCAGATGTTATTGTTTTAGTTCACTCACGGTTCAGCAGGGTTCCCAAACTTTTAAAGCCAGAAACCCAGACTGAAGAAGATCATTGAAAGTAGTAATAATTTAAAGAGTCATGATTATGTTTATTTGAGTAATCGCTTTTCTAATCTAATTGCACTTGAAATATATGATTTGCATCCTCAAATATAGTCCCAATTCTCATTTATTGAACCATAAGCCTGTGTAGTAATTATCCTGACAGGCCTTCTACACAAACCCTGAAACCTGTGCCAAAAGACATTTCATAAATAAATGGAAAATCTAAGCCTCAAACACCATATTTCACTAGCTTTATAAACACAAAAGATAATGAGAAATTTGTCAACTCCTAAAATCTGTTACAGCCAAACTTTATTACGCTCAACTAATTGATCAAAATAATGAATAATTTACATACATTTCCTGTACCAACATTTTTTGATTCTATGTAATAATCTATGTAGTCTAGTAGTCTCGGCTAGTCTATGTAATAATTGCGGAAAATTATAGACAACACTCTCGTAAAATGTACCATATTACTGTAAAACCCTGCATTAGTGAACAAAATGAATACATGTATACTGCAGTTAAATAACATATGTAATGACTCACAATGTAAGCATTTAGGATCATGTGTCTAATTCCTGAATCCTTTGGCGAGCTACCTGAAAGGGGTTGGAGAGCTGCTGGTAGCTCCCGAGTTACAGGTTGGAGACCCCTGCTCTAAACCTTCCCACTAACGTTTATTTTTTATTCAACTTGAACATGTTTAACTATAGACTTTGTTATTCTCAAAAAGCTGAATTCCTTCATAGGGTCGGCTCGCCTCTCCGTAGATATGACCAGGAGGTTAGCATGGTGATCTCACTCGCTTGCGTACCACACAGTTGGATACGTTTAACCCAATAAGATTCCAAGCAAACGGCAGAACTTGCACCAGAAAGTTTGTGCATTGTACCCTTAATAAATTATTATTTGACATTCTAAAACAATAATGCCATGTAATAATGTATTATATTAGTGCTTCTGGACAAGTGAAAGCCCAAACCAACCGTCCGAACAAGGATCCAACTCATGGCCTTAAGGTTAGTATCTTGTGAATATTAATAGTTACTGTAGAAACGTGCCTGGTTTCGTGAATGGATTGTAAATGACAGTTTCTTTCAAGACGCAGAGCTGTACAGACTGTTAATGGAGCGATTTAACCTTGACAACAAACAAGGGGAGAAAGGAGGTTCTGAGATGCGAGAGGAGCCGTTTGAGGGACAAGATCTAACGAGTATAAGACGTGTGAAGATTCTATCGGGCCGAGTGGTGGAATATGTGCAAATAAAGAGACATACAAATGCAGATTATTGGACTTTAAAAATTATGCATTGTGTTTTTCCTTCCAGTGTCATTCAATCATGTGTATGTCCTGGAACTAGGTGTGCATATTCCGTTGTTTGAAAATGAAAAATAAAACAATTGTTGAAATAAAAAATAAGGTAATAGTATTTGAACAAAGAAGCTCTGATTAAACATGTGGGTTCTCTTTGAACTTCAGTGCTACCATTAACCGGAGGTGTGCCAGTCTTCGCGTCTCAGTAAAAAACCTGATTTATTGCTCCTTCCTTGAAACTATCTTTAGAGCTTTCAGACTTTCAGACTGCTTGTTAATGGCAGCTTAAGATTTGGTGTTTACATGTTAGAAGAACAAGTCAAGTTTAACCATGCTGTTTTCATAGTACAAAATACAAGTGCAAAGCTAAGTTCTTTCAGACTTATAAGATCTGCTAAAACACTGGTAGAATAAATCCCACATTCCAAACTGAAAGTAAATTATGAAAATATAAATAGTAAAGATAGATCATATTATTCCTTGGTCAGAGCCTGAAGCCTCGGAGCACTCGGAGAATACTAATGGGGTTTTCCAAAAGAAAACGAGAAAACATGCTCTGATTAAGGCTATAATTTCAGTCATGGATTAAATTCAGTTTTGCAGATCTAAATTTGTGCAACGCTTTGGTGTTTTGTTTTTCAGAAAACTCCTTTCAGGTGGGTGATTCTCACTCTTTTGGAAAAAAAAGCATTTTTCATAGAGCAAACATGACTCATACCCACCTCTGTTTTCTGTCCATTTAAGTTCTGTATAAAACAGTGGAATTTCTGGCTTCACTTAGAACTTAGTCATTGGTCAAAAATCAAAGCCACTCTCCCCCTAAATAAAGCAGTATTATGGGATTTGGACCTGGTTCCTACAAATTAAACTTCTGTCAGTGGTTTGGTTGTGGGGAGGTTCTCTTTGATGAGGCGTGTTTCAATATAAAAGTGTGCTCTTTGATGGGGTTCCTTCAAAATAAAAGCATGTGAGATTGATTACAGGGTGTTACATAAGCCACAAGAGAGAAAGGCTGTACTGTACTGCATGAGGCATAACCCAGTAACACAAGGATAATAAACACACACTATTAGCACAACGATAAGAGAAGAAAGAGTCTCGACCAGGACTCAGCAGGTTTAAGGATATTAACTTCTAATGTCCATACAATGAACGAAAAACTTTGAGGAAAAAAAACTCAGGACATGAACACCTCGGACCTCGAATAGTCAAAAAAACTCTACTTGAATTATTGTATTTAGATAAAGTAAAAAGTATACTGATATTGAAATGTAACTTAAGTTATCATTTTGCTAAATCATATGTGGCAAGATTTATATGACTGTTAATCCACTGTTGATTGCAGAGTGCTTGGGGGGTTGTATGCAGATGGCAGGAGGAAGCAGGTTATGAGGATGCTAACGTGGAAGTGTCTCAATGTCCTTTTGTTGTCTTGGCTCTGCCTGTCCTGTATGCATATGAAGGTGTGTCTTGTTCTACCAAAAGGGGCTTGCAGACCCTCGGAGCTTCAGATCTGGTCCTGAGGGTGATCGGGCTCTGTGCCCTGTCTCTCCCAGGACTATTTCTCCTTGTAACAATGTAACAAGTAAAATATTTACTTTGTTTCTTTGTTGTGTGAGATTTTGTCAGGTTCAACTGTAGTTGAAACAGCATTAACATATACATTAAAAATCTCCTTAACTATTGCAATGGCAAATAGTTTAGGACATTGAACATCCGTCGATCCTTCAACTTTAGTGACCTTTTGTGATTCCATACGTAATCGCAGCTGTTTAGTATTTTTAGAAATGAATGTATTTTCCATTGAGTCAGTGTGAATAATGCTCCAGTCAGCAGACATCTGTGTCATAACCTCCACTCAGCACATTTTACTCTGGAAACCCATTCTATGCATTTTGTGTAGACATATTTTGTTTTCTATATTTGGTGGTCATAGCTGTACATTGCATCATGTTGAAAAGATACAGCTGAGCTGCTGAAGGGCAGGGGGCTGGCTCACCACTCTCCCAAGGACATGCAATCAGACCCACACAGCAGTTACTTATTCTTTCCATACAGGAAAGAGTATCGTATAAGTAAAGTGTTGTGATTGTGAACACATCACACTACAACACGGCACATTGAAATTATGAGAAAACATGTTATACTGCATATATTTGTAAGAAAGAGCCTTTTATGTATCTAATTATTTAGGCTGAGAGCTGAGTTCACTTTTCTGTCTGAAAAAGCTGAAAATACAAACATGTGAACCTAGTGAACCAATCTATGTTGAAAGCTAACAAATTGGAGACCCCAGATTTTATAAGCAATAGACACAACACAATTANCCCCAGATTTTATAAGCAATATACAACACAATTATGTCTATATAGTGATGATCTATGACACCAGGGGCTCTTTTTAGATATATATAAAACATTTGGAAATTGCATCTAAAACGAAACAAAAGAAACAAGGTCCATCTGTCAAAGGACCTACTCAGGTGGCTGAGGAAGTTGACAATGATCAGTTTTCTTCTTTGGCCAAAAATGCCTGTGCAATGCTGCCAAATTCAGAAAATAATTTGTCAAACAAAGTAAGGGAAAACCATGGTGTCAAATTGACATTAATTATTTGGGTTTTTTTTTTTTATATGGATCCCATTAGCTGAAAGCAATCAGCTCTTCTTCATGGGTCCATTAATTAGAAAAAAGACAAAAGTTACAAACACAGATTTACAACCAAGATGAAGGCACACTTTAGACCATTCAGAGATAAACCATGGAGCTTTAAGACACAATCTATCTCTGTAAGAATGCTTTTATTTCTAACCCATCTATAAAGCTACTGTTGCTGATTATGTAAGAGGGGAAGAATTACCATCCGTCTCAACTTTATAGTTCAAAATATTTTAACTCTTCTACACTGTAAACCCTAACTTCAATCTTACTTCAGACACCAAAGTTATTTTCAATAGATTTTTCCCAGTAAGTAAATATTACTCATTTATTGTTAGTTTATCTAAAGCTTGGCTGTATCACTCAGAGCCTTCTTTGAGCTGTCTCTGTTCAAGTAAGCTGCACTTTTGATATTTTGAACAGTATTGAGAATGTCAGATAGGCAGGGCAGCACGGTGGCTGAGTGGGTAGCACCTTCGCCTCTTGATATGCAGGTTCTGAGTACAAATCCCAGATGAAATACTAACATGTAAAAGTTGATGTCACAGTAAAACTTTATTGCAACCAATTGAGTTCACTTGTAAACATCAAGGAATGTACTCAAAGAATTCAAGTGAAGTTAATGTGCAATTTATTTCCACGTTTTTTTCAAGTAAACTTCACTTGCCAGGGTTTACAGCGTATAAGGTACAAAAAATCCAATTTGTTAATTTGGCATTTTGCGCCATCTTTAAACATTTACAAAACACAGTGATTACCTCCAAGCCTGTGTCCTCCTATTATCACCACATTATCCCCAACACAACTGCCCTGGATAGAGCCAGCAGACCCCCCTGACATTAACAGACTAACATTAGATTCTAACAGGAGTGGTAATAGCAGTATAATGGGACTAATGGTGAGTGATTTCCTCTCATTAATGCCACGGACTGATGTTATCTACAGTTGTACCACACACACTCACATAATGGACAAAATGTGTTTACCAGCTCAAAAAATACTGCAGCTGCATCGATTAGAATGAAGGCTTGACAATTTGTGATAATGGGAAAATACATGCATTCTAGGGATATGTTACCACTTTTCTTCAGAGATGTTTGTGGGTGATGAGGGGGCTAGCACAAGATGTAGTCTTCAAGGAGTGACGTCTTTGGACAACAGGTTTATTTATAGGGGTATTTCCTTGGATACTGGAGCTGCTTTAGTGAAGTTGTCAGATGAACTACTGTGCCAGCTGCATTTGTATTTGCACAACAGCAAAGTTGGGAGTAAACTGGGACAAGCCTTACCTAGGCTCAGACTGGACAGTTGCATGGCTAAATGAAAATGAATTAAAAACTTTGACCAAATCCAGGTCAAACCAATACAAGTGTGAACCATCTCTTTGCATACATGTAGAAAGGAGTCCAATCTGTAGGCTTCCATAAAACAGAACATTGTATAAAACTAAGACAAAACTACACTTCATTGTCCAGCTGGGTTAATGTTCCAGAAAGATGGAACATTAAAGGAGCTATACCCGTTTCTGCAAGGTTTGAATATTTAGCACCACTCACAGGCTTCTCTTTTTCCCTACGCTCTCATCCCACGGAGCCATTTAGTTTTATTTGCGATCTGATACGTATGCAAACATTAGCATGAGAGCAACTTCTAGTAAGCTGCACAACAATCACTGATGAAATGGTACAAAAGCAACGCACTGCTAATAAAATAGATAACTGAAAGATTACCGCTAGTTCCGTGTCCGAATATAGTTTCAGCATAGATAGTCCGAGGCGGTCCGTACCCGCAAGTCTCTCCAGAAAATACGAAGTAAGCTAGCTATGTTCACCGGGGCTTGGTATAGCTTCTTTAAAGGGGACCTAACATGCTTCTTCTGTCTGCTATCTACGTATGATCAACAGAAACATTTGTGTATCTTTAACAACTATTTTTTACACATAAAATCTCAATATTGAACTAAAAGAAGAGTACGAGCACTTCTTTATTCAGTTCCACCGAAAGGCTCCACCCCCTTACGCAACATCAGTAAAACATGGTCACATCGAAGGCACCGCTCCCCCGCAGAATGAGTTGAGATGCACGGAATATATAGTGCGCAAAGCCGGGGAACAATCTGCTTATCAGTAAGTAAGTAAAAGCAGTGGGATTGTAAACAAAAAACAACAAAGGCATGAGAAAAAAGCAGATTCTCATGTTATGTCCCCATTAAAATGCGAACTGTATGGAAAACCTTAGCTAAAACTATTTTGTGAGATAAGAATAGACATTTATCACTGCCAATAAGTCATCTGGCTATGCAACGTAGAGTGTGATACGACATCATATATTCAATAAAAGCTTACAATCAAAGTAGTTGATGGGAAAGAAGGAGAATTATAATCATGGACTAATAGATATATTAGTCCTGCTCTATGTGTTGGAAGAATTCAGCCAGATGAGAGAAATCCCTCCATCAATCTATCAGACGAATACAATTTTCCTAGACTGCAGGCATATGGCCTTTTTAACCGTTTTGATCTGAATCTGCACAAATCTCTTTAAATCGACCTAATAATATCATTCAGTTAATTCCAGCCACAGATTTTGGCCGCACACTCTTCTCTGTAGCCGAGCCAACGTCCAGTCAGAAGCAATCCATCGTGAATAATTCTCCATCTGGACTTGTGCCACATCATTATAACTATATCTCATTATATCTGCCTTAGTCCTAGGGGGTCCTCCTGTCTTTTGGAGCCGGGAGACACCCTGAGGACAAAGACACATGTCCAGTCTGTTTAATCTGTCCAGCAGCCTGTGCGATTAATAGAGAAATAGTTGCGAGGATTTGGCTGACGCTTGGGTCCATCCATCAAAGTGACAAGTCGCATTCAACCAATCACAGCGCGGAATCCAGTTAGATTTTCAATTATGATCTTGTGCCTGCTGTGTTTAGGTAGAAGAAGAGATAGGAGGATAACGTTTATGTGGGGTTAGATTCAAGAGAAAAAAGGGTAATGGTAAGTGGGGTTGGGCTTACAAATGCAACCATGGAGTAGTAGAGAAGAGGAGCACAGTGATTGAATTCTAACCAATAATAAGGTAATGTGATGAACTTTGAGGTAACAAGTTCAATGTTAAGTTAATCAAGCTGTATGCGTCGGGATCATAATATAACATAAGAGAACCTTTATTCATCCCAACAGGAATTTAACCAGGAAAGTCCCATTGAGATTACCAATTACTTTTGCAATGTATTTTTGCGAGTTCTACTTCAGTTCAGGCACTAGGAATAGAAGAAGCATCAGTAAGAGAAAAACAACTTTTTGGGAAAATCTAACAAATACTTTTGTTAGATTTTTGTTTCTCCTCGGCTCTCGCGCTGTCAGTTTGTCACAAAGACAAGACCAAGTGTGAAGATTTCCACGCCTTTTATACGCACTTGTTGCCACAGGTGCGGAGCTTGTCATATTTTAGATTTCTGGTACCAAATAAAACCAAAACTGATACAGAAAAAAACTGTTGCTCAGAGCTGGTGCATAGAACAATATGAAAAGTTACAGTAGATTTTTTTGTCAACAATAGTTCTTTCATAAACACATTTTAAACATCTACTTGTCTAGATCCATGTCAATTAGAAATGGCAGAGCATCACCTGCACTGATTTTCTTTAGCTCAGCATGTGAAGTGTGCTGATAAGAACTTCAGTCACAGATAATAATGAAATCAAGCTTTGAATAGGCCTAAAACTAATCCAAAGCAGTGCTATAACTGTACTTTTACATCTTTTACTTTTCACCTTTGCCACAAACATTCATTGTATTAAAAGGCATTATGATGTCAAAAGCAGGACAGGACAAATGCTTTTGAACACGATAAGCACTACAATAATGCAGCGCAGTCAAGGCGCGTGGTGTGAAGAGGTTGGATGTGTGAGAGGGGTGAGAAGAGGCTGTCAGCAGCAGCAGCTCAATATGACTACAACACTCTACAATATGCACCAGGCACCACACTGAACCAGCCCCACCACTCCGATGTGTTAAGATGACTAATTCTACCATGTTTTCTGCAACGAATGCGTGGAAATTGCACAAAAAGAGGCATACACAAAAGAAACAAGTAGAAATGCAGAATTCAGAATCAACAACTTTTGAGAGGCGAAATTAACAAACCGCAAAATCAGCATGACTGAACCAAGCAGGCAAATTAAGACAAAAGTACTATATATATTATAAAAGTTATATAGAAACAATGCTCAAAGCGGGATAAATCTTACTTCTAACCCAGGAATGGAACTAAAACACTAAACTTAAACCAGTTGGTACTAAACAATAATAAACTATTTAAACAGACAATCTCAATGCCCAGCTATGCTTAGAGGTTTAGCTTGAAACAGACTGAACCAGAACTAGACAGGGACAAAATCTGGAATAACTGGAGGTAAAAACTAAATCTGAGCAATGTATAATCCGACCTGTAACTCGGGCTAAATTGTAATAATAGCACCAGTTTGTTACTGTGTGATGTCTTACCTGAGTACGAGAGCTGCAGTCTGGGTTGAGATGCTTTCCATGCCTGGGTGCAACTCCACACCTGGATCCAACAGACTAAAAAAATCAGTCTTCCTCCAGTTCCCATCTTCAGTTGGGAGATTTAGTCCAAATCTGCAAAAAAATTGAAAATCCTGCTTTGTTTTTTCCTCTCTAAAGCAATCAATATTAATCCTTGAGGTGTATCAAAAATGTTTTTAAAAAGACTACGTCCAGTTTAAATGGTAGTGAATGAATGCAAAGTCTGGTCTAGTCCACATTTGTTAGGATGAATGAAAGAAATACTCAAAAAAATATCAATACTCGAGTAATTCTTTTTTTCAATGGTCAAAGAGGATTATTTTTTTAAATGATGCGTTCTTTTGAATAAAATTGGCGCAGGTTGAGTCAGCATGAGAGCTCTGAGTGGAGTGGGAGGTTTTGGGCAGAAGCTGTGTATACGAGCCTCTCTCTCTCTTTTGGTGAAGAGAGGAGCGAGTGAAAGGAGCGAAGACACGGGTGAAGCGAGAAGGAGGGGGGCAGATACATGCGCTGAAGCGGGCGGCTGTGTGTTTTAGGGCGGACAAAGATTTGTGGTAAGAGTGAGTAAAGAATTGTCATCTATAAAGTAAACAAAATGAGTCAAAACCGCAAGTAAATTAAGCTATTCCTGCAACATTGTTAAAACCAACCACAAAGGGATGAAGCTTCCTAAACACAGTATGAAAGGAAGTTTGGAAATATCTACCATATAAATGTGCCTAATTTACCCAAACATCATAGAAACAAGTTGACAAGTCGGGCAAGGATTAGATTGGCAGGAGTATCTGTGCAAACGTCTTCACTGCTGTTGATACAGTCACTAAATCAGTCAAATACCATTTACATCTTGATCACTCCTGTCATGAACTTTGGATAACGACAGAAAGAACAAAATCGCAGAAGCAAACTGCTGAAATTGGCTTCTGCTGGGTGTTCAATCTTACAGGAGGAGCTGGGAGTCGAGCCTGGCAGGTGATCCAGGCAGGTATAGACCCAAGACACACTGGGTGAACTTTGCGGCTAAGAAATATCTGCAGTTGAGGCTGGAGGAATGGAAAATAGAACTTGTTACAACTTT
>JAPMNZ010964566.1:0-14787 GCA_029875035.1 Pomatoschistus microps | reverse complement strand
ACCCAATATATTACAGGCCAACCACGTATAAGCATTATTTGGGTTCATTCATGACTTCAGCATCAGCCTCAGCATTATACAGTGATTCATGTTAAATTGTTTCCTCAAAATCACTTTGCACATCCATGTCGTAACTGTTGTCTACTGGGGTAACGTGTTCTCCCACAGAAGTACACGCACAGCAATCACAATAACATGCACTTTTGAATAAAGTCAGGTCTTTATCGCAGAGTTCAAAGTCCGAGCATGTGCATGTGGTGTCTGTGTCACTTCCAGAGATGTCCGCCACGCCATTTCTCCCGCCACAGTTTGAAAATGTGAATCTATTTTTTATGGTGTTTTGATCTAATGATGCAAAAAGCTGATCTATCTCTTCATATGTTAAGCATTGCGCAGGCTGCACTGAATCTGCAAGTGTTTTTGTATGAAAAGATGGTCCACCATGGTTAACCAAAATGTCAGGTTGTGAATTCTCATGTTTTGATAAGTTATTATCACTAGAATATTCATTTTCATCCTCAACATGTTTCATAATGTCTTCCTCTTTTGTAAAAAAGCTACAATCTTTGGGCCAGGTAATGTTGAAAATACCAAAATCATACATTGTTTTATGTTGAGAAAATTGGCTAGCTTTGTCGAAATTTAAACCTATTTTTTTGCGTTTGCTATGTTTTTGTCTGGAGCGCTGCAGCAGGATACATAAGAGAATAACAGCGAGGGCAAAGACGGGCAGTAGAATGAGCGGTAAAAGGCTCGGATTCGGACTTGACAAGGATTCAATGCAATGTTGTGGGTGTTCTGAAGAGCACACGTCACACGAATGGCTGGAACTGTTATGGAGGCACAGACAGCGGCCGTCACACGAGTCTTCAGGGCAGGGAGCGGACAGGCAGGTCCCGTGTGCGTCACAGTCCCCCTGGAGGAGAGAGGAGCTGGGACGGACTTCCACCGACCGACTGTGGCCGCTCAAGGGAAGGCTGTAACCGCTGATGTTTAAGTACTGGACACAGCCTCGGAAACCTGCTTCCCAAATCACATATGAGATCTCCTTTTTTAGAACTAGAGCTCTGTTTTTAAAAAACGCAATTTCCTGCTTGTAAAAATGAGCCCTGTGAGTCACTATTTGACACTTTGGAATGAGAGCTAATTGAGTGAGGGTCCACTTCTCTGTAGAAAAGAAATGTACATGTAAAAGATAGTCCGGATAGAACCAGATTGTTGTGAGAGAAATATGAATTAGATCAATGGAATTTATTATGCTTTTGTGCTTAATTTTCTTTCTCTGTGTGTGTATGTTTGTGTTTGTGTGTGATTTGAAAATCAGGCACCCCAGCTTTAATTTTACGTTTTTAGAAATGTCATGTTGATGTGGATGAACAGTTTCAAAATATTTTTGTTCATTTTGATTTAAAATGCAGGAGTGTCTAAGGACAGAGATGATTCGGGACATTTTTGGACATTTATTAACATTTATAGACATTGGATCCCGCTCCATTTGGACTCATGGCTCCTACATGTTTGTTAAAACTATTTGATTCTCTGATCTGTTGTTGGTGAATCAACACCTTTGTTAAGTCTTCCGAGATAACTCCTGTTCTGATTTAATGCATTTAATAGAATTGAAATGATTAGTATATAATTATTCAAAAATACTACTATTTATAATAATATTGACTATACTGCCACTAATAATAATAATAACAATATAATAGATTTTACTTTACACCAAATCTTAGCGTTACGGATTAATACTGTTCCTTCTTGGGTCAACATCTTCCACATCCATTTAATTTTGTTTTTTTCCATAATACTTTGTTAGAGGTGGATGTAACAGATGGGAACAAATAACCATCTGTTACATCCAACCCCTTTTCAAACTGTATGAATGAAAAAAGCAATGTGAAATTGTGCTCTGCAGGTTTGATATAAATGGGACTAACTTACATTTATTTTGTATTCCATGCTGATTGTAGACTGGATCTCATTCACACATACAGTACAAACCTTTCACAAAACTGACCTGTTTGCTGGAGCTCTGCTTGGCCTCCCCCCAGGATGATGCTTTCCACATTGTAAGGGCTGAGATCCAGACTCTCTGAGATGTTGACTGCGACTTCAGCATCCACAGAGATCATACTTTTGTCTCTGCTCGTCCACATGGTCAGCACATGCCACTGACCGTCCGCTACCATGGATCCTACGACCCTCTCGGCCTTGTACCCGGATACACTGTTCACAGAGGTGTACCACAGCATCTCTTCTTTTATCTGAATGCATTTGTAATGAAACAAAAAGTTTAAAAAACACAATAAACGCACTAACAAAAACAAGTTGTAAACCTGGAGCATATTGAAGCTTGTGAGTCCATCGATATATAACAATACACCATTCTCTCTTGTTTTGAATTTAATGCTGATGCTGTCATAGTCTTCTGTCATTTCCTCTTCGTTATTGACGAGTGCCTTCAATAGAAAATCCCTTTTGAAGTTTTCCTTCACCACATATTCTATGAAAGCACCACCACGGAGCGGCATAACCNATTTCTGTAAAAAAAAAAAAAAGCTTCTCATTAATAGTTTTATCAAGATCAGTCAGATTCCAGGTGTGAAAAGTCGTGGATAAGAGAACCACAAAAGCAAAGATAAGTAATGACTGTTTGCATGTCATATCAGCAACAGGTGACGGCCTGTTGTCATAGTTACATAGCCCTGCTTCAGTAGGATTCAGATATGCTCTAGGGAAAATATTCTTCAACGAAGGTGTTTTTGTTGTATATGTAAAGTACATGGGTAAAAAATGGCCAACATGCACCGGGAACAGGTCTGACTTACTACCGGCAATACAAACGCAGATCTGGTTCCGGTCATACAGGGACCGAACGGACCGAACGGCCCTCAGCAGAGGACCCCGGACCCCGGACAACACAAAGTACATGTGGACAGAACTCCCATGTACCCTCGAGTATCCACTGGAGAGTATAGAGCTGGTCCAGTGTTCCGCGGCCGGGACGAAAACCACACTGCTCCTCCTGAATTTGAGATTCAGAAGGCTGAGGAGTGTGATCCCATGATATTTGGAACACACCCTCTGGTCCCCCTTCTTGTAAAGAGGGACCACCACCTTGGTCTGCCACTCCATTGGCACCGCCCCCGAAAGCCACGCAATGATGCAGAGACGTGTCAGCCAAGACAGTCCTACAACATCCAGAGACTCTTGACAGTCAGGGCAGATCTCATCCACTCCCGAAGCCTTACCACTAAGAAGAATGCCAACCACCTTGGTGACCTCAGGAAGGGAGTTGGAAGCATCCGCCCCAACATCCTCAGCCTCTGCCTCCAGAACGGAGGACGTGATGCAGGGATTGAGGAGAACCTTGAACTATTCCTTCCACCGCCCAACAATATCATCAGTCGAGGTCAGCAGCTCTCCACCTGCACCATACAAGTTGTTGGCAAAAAACTGCTTCGCCCTCCTGAGGCGCCGGATGGTTTGCTAGAATCTCTTTGAGGCCGACCAATAGTCATGCTCCACGGACTCTCCAAATTCCTCCCAGTCCCGCCTTTTCGTCTGCAACAGCCTGGGCTGCGGCACGCTTGGCCAGCCGGCGCTGGGCAGCTGCCTCAGGAGTCCCACGGACCATCATGGCAGGACTCTTTCTTCAGCCTGAAGAAAGGTCCCTTACTACCAGTGTCCACCACCGGTTCGGGGGTTGCCGCCAGGACCAGCACCAGAGGCCTTGCAACCACAGCTACGAGCTGGAGAACATGGTCCACTCGGGGTCAATGTCCCGCTCCTCCCCTGGGACCTGGGAGAAGCTCTCCCGGAAGTGTGGGTTGAAAGTCTGTCTGACAGGGGGATCAGCAAGACGTTCCCAGCACTACACGCTTGGGTCTGCCAGGTCCTGCCGGCTTCCTACCCTGCTAGTGGATCCAACTCATGACCAGGCAGTGATCTGTTGATAGCTCCACCCCTGTCTTCACCCGAGTGTCCAAGACACGCGGTCGAAGGTCAGATGATACGACAACAAAGTCGATCATCAACCTTCGGCCTAGGGTGTCCTGGTGCCACGTGCACTAGTGGACACAATTGTGCACAAACATGGTGTTTGTGATGGACAAACTGTGACTAGAATAGAAGTCCAACAACTGAACACTGCTCGGGTTCAGATCAGGGGGACCGTTCTTCCCAATCACCACTCTCCAGGTGTCACTGGCATTTCCCACATGGGCTTTGAAGTCACCCAGGAGAAAAACTGAGTCCCCTGTTCTGTCCAGTACCCCTCCCAAAGACTCCAAGAAGGCCGATTACTCTGCACTACTGTTAGGACCGTAGGCTGTCAAAACAATGAGAGACTTGTCCCCCAACCGGAGGCGGAGGGACACGACCCTCTCATTCACCGGGGAGAACTCCAGCACGTGACGGCTGAGATGGGGGACAATGAGAATGGCCACACCCGCTCGCTGCCTCTCCCCGTGACAAACTTCAGAAAAGTGGAGCATCCAACCCTGATACAAACTGATACAAATATGAACCTCTGCAGCCTTTATTAACAAAGCAAAGTCATTCTCAAAGTGTATGCTATAGAAAATTAGTTTTCTCTTTTCCCTTGTTTTGATTTGTATTTTCTTATTGATTTAATCAATGAAGGATCTTTTATCTGTTTATTATGGTGTATTTAGCATTTAAATGTTTTTGTTTTATATACATCTTAATTAATCGTATGTGTCATATATCTCAATTTTCTGGATGTCTTGGATTGTGTCCAGTTTTATTTACATTCAGGGGATGACAGATGTATTTGAACATTTTACCTTGGTTGCATGTTTTTCCGGTGAAGAGCTTTGTGCATTCACAAAAGTAATCATGCCACTTATCATGACAGACGCCATCATTTTGGCATGGATTGCTTTCACATAGGGATCTATTGTTTCTTGGACAGCTTAAGAAATATGAGTTAGAAATGCATGAGTTGATTTAGCATAATATAGTTCTGTTTATAAGTCTACCTTTCATCAACATTGTAGGCCGTTAGAGCCATAGCCGGTTGAAGCTGGACTCCGTTGACATGGATCTGACGCATACATCCACCAAAGCTGTGTGTTTGTGTCTGCCCAGGATGAAGCAAGATCGTTTCACTGCTCCTCAGACCTCCAAAGATCATGTTTGTATTCCCAACGTCAAGAGTTCTGTTTTGACGGAAACGCATCATAAATGGGTTTTCACTATTGGAGAAGAAACAGTCTGAGAATACCTTTCCAAAATACCAAACGTTTGTGAAAAACAGAATCCCTCTTTTTCCACTTCCGTACAGTTGTCCACGTTCAGAGTGGCCATCTGAAAAATGTATAGATTGGATATTGGATATTGACGGGTATGACAAAGTCTTTCTTTTGCACAACCTGAGTGTCTCTATCCTGCCAATGTGAAATGTAAATTTCTCCTTTGTGAGATAAATAAAGCACATCTTATCTTATTCATGTTTAAGACCATTGTACAGGACTTTTGAAATACATGGCCCAGAGAGGAACAGACAGATGCTGGAAGAAGTAATCTGTGCAATGAGAACTGCTGAGCCTGTATATGTCATTCATCTGTAAATAGTAAATACTGCAATTTCACTTGATCTTTGTTATTCATTCTACCAAATGGCGCCATTGTATGCATCTATATATTGATGTATCTGTGCTAAACCAACATTTTCCATTTTGGGACATGTAAAAGATTTTGTTATCTCTACCAACTGAGCCACTGTTAATTTGATCTAAACTTAGTTTATAATAGATTTTACATAGAGAGCATACTATTATTGTAACTTTAAGACATTACTATTATGATTCAAAGGCTGCTCGATGAGAGCCCCCCTGAATTTCAACAGCCTATTTTATTTAATTCTTGACTGGTGGCAGTTATACTACTTTTGATGGCAGGGAGTCTTTGTGAGCTCTTTGAAGATGTGAACAAAAAATATGCAATTTTGTGTAATCTGGGGGTGTTTTGAATTACAAATCGAGGAATAAAATGATATGGACTGAGCCACATTACCATTAACAGCCTCCATTCAAAACTTCGACAAAAGTGTTGGACAAAACCTATCTCTGAAGAAAATGTCTTACTGTAGTAAGATATGATGACCAAAAAATACATACACATCCACTCCCCCAAATGAAAATAATCATTAACTAGTATCATTCATTTAAATACTTTAAATTGAATACATTATGAATAGATATGAATTAAAGCAACAACAAAAAAAGAATGATTAATGCCTTGCTATAATCATCAATCACAATAACAACATAAAGCAGACTTACACTGCCTATTCTCCTGACAGAGAGCAGGTGAAAGTCTCCATCTGCCACCTGCTTGTGCGTCTGCAGCCTGACCGGTCCAGAGCCGAGGTCATAGGTCATACGGACAGTGCCATTCACGATCTCAACAGCCAGGAAATCCGAGTGGTCCTCTCCTCCAGGGCAGTACACCAGAAGAGAGTTCCTCTGCACAGTAGCAAACTCCAGTGAAATGAGGTTAGTGCTGCGGTCTGGAGGAGGGAACTCCAGGTAAGACAGCTCTCCAAAGCCATAACTCTGCTCCTGGCAATAGACACCACTCACTCCTGAAAAAGAAGAGAAGACTCTTTCACCATTGTCATGGCAAAAATTACATGAACATGGTTAAAGCATAGTGGGTGAATTGTGATGATTTACAAATGGTTTAGAGGGCTTTGTTTTATGGCAGGAAGGTATTTGGAATGATGTTTGAGCAAGTTAAGATGAAGTTTGTTAGTGAGGTTAGTTATTAGACAGTGATTGACCATCTCCTTTGATGTGACTGTTTGCCTCATCATATGGATGAGGTGATCTTGGATTGGGACAATGTCCTGTTCCTGTGTCCTCTGCCCCTTTCCTTTTGACCCCCTAAACCCCCCTTGTTTCTCTGCTCTTCCTACCTTGAGTTACCTATTTTCATGTAATCAGTGTAAAGGTGTGACATGTGTTATTCCTGTGGCAATTGGCCAATGAGAGACCGGACCGTCCTGATAAAGCTTGTGTGAATCCCATTGTGTGTCAGAGACTGTTCCAGGGTCCGAGGAGCGGACTGCAGAAGCTTTCTCCATTTGCAAATGCTTGTTATTATCATGTACTTTTACTTTCATTAAACCACACAGAATGCAACTCTGTTTCCATGGATCATTAAGGACATTTCCACAACACCATTTCCTTTTCTTTCTATTGGTATCTTGTTATCAGAAACATTAAGGTTCACTATTTAACTAAATAGTGGATAGCACTCTCGTATCTCAGCAAGAAGATCCTGGGTACTAATCTCGGTTGGAACAGGGTTGTTATCCCTGTGTAAGTGTAGGTTTCCCCCGGGTGCTAAGCATTCATTCTAAAAAGCTTTGGGTGACCATGGTCGGTAAAATGCACTATATAAAACTAAGATTCCTTACTTACTTACTATTTAACTTAGGGGTTAGGTTAGGGCAATCTTACCCACAGTGAGATAGTCTCTGCACCTGTAACTTTCCCCGGTTGAATAACTGGGTTGTCTCCATAGCAATTGCAGGGTCCATCACAGTCATATTGGATATAGTAATGGACAGGTAGAAGCTTATACAGTATATTTATACATGACCTATGACATATGACCTTTAGTCACTGATCGATCAAGTGCCTTCTAACCCCAAAATCCCTTCCTGATTTCCTGATTGGCTCAATGGTTGCTAGAATTGTGTTCAAAATTTCCGCTCATGGAGCCTATTTGAACTAGTTCTAATTGGCTTCTTTTGGGATAAACTTGCATGTGTGGACTGGGTCGCCGAGGCCTCCACCTTCGACTGCTGCCCAGTCCTCTCTGCACGGGAGGAGCTCGGAGTAGAGCCGCTGCTTCTCCACGTCGAGAGGAACCAGTTGAGGTGGCTCGGGCATCTGTTCCGGATGCCTCCTGGACGCCTCCCTGGGGAGGTGTTCCGGGCACATCACACCGGGAGGAGGCCCCAGGGAAGACCCAGGACACGCTGGAGGGACTATGTCTCTCAGCTGGCCTGAGAACGCCTAGGGGTCCCCCCGGATGAGCTGGAGAAAGTGTGTGTGGATAGGGAAGTCTGGGCATCTCTGCTTAGACTGCTGCCCCCGCGACCCGGCAACGGATGAAGCGGAAGAAAATGGATGGATGGATGGGATAAACTTAACACTATGGGTGATGTCAGCACTCATTTTGCCCGCTTCTTTCTATGGACCGTGTCTGAAAACGGTTCCCCTTTGCTGACCACATATGTTATAAATCTTCTCAATAATTACATACATATTTTCTTACCCACTGGGCAGAGGCATCTGAACTCTGTCTTTTGATTGATGCAAGAACCCATGACACAAGGAGAAGAGCTGCAGTAGTCAATGGTGCGTTCACAGGTGATCCCTGTAACAGAGATCACACAATTTGTATTGTTTGCTATAACATTATAATTACTGAATATGAAACTGTGCTACATACC
This sequence comes from Pomatoschistus microps, assembly GCA_029875035.1. Classification (NCBI taxonomy): domain Eukaryota; kingdom Metazoa; phylum Chordata; class Actinopteri; order Gobiiformes; family Gobiidae; genus Pomatoschistus; species Pomatoschistus microps. Next base: position 6,293 of record JAPMNZ010964566.1, on the reverse strand, counting down.
TTCAAACCCAGGGAGACACAGGCAGCGATACATATCATCAGTGAGAATACAGGTCCCATTATTTTTGCAATCCATCTTCAGGCATTTCTCTATATCCAATGAGCAGACGGTACCAGAGAATCCAGCTTTGCATTCACAGTGGAATCCTCCAGGGCTGTTCAAACAAGTGCCTCCATTCTCACAAGGGCTCTCCTCACACTCATCTATGTCAACCTCACACATCTCACCCCTAAATCCAGCGGGGCAAGTACAGTTAAAAATCTCTTTGTGAGGAGATACAAAAATAACTGCTGGACTTTGGAGGACAGACACGTCTTGGGTGATGAGGAGGTTTTGGTTGCATGTAGCCCCATGTCTACATGGAATAGTTAGGCAAGGGTCACTGGTGATGTGCGAGAAGGTAACATTGCTCTGAGACTCAAGTAGTTTCTTATGATCTGAAGACACAGCTCTTGCAACCTCTCTGCTCAGATATTGTCCATTATAATTTTTCACAGCCGCTAACAGGAGGACCTCAGAGCCAATACCTTTTATTCCAAACACATGTGTTTTGGAGGCCTGCAGATTAAAAAGACTGTCTAAAGCTTTGGCAAATTTTAAATAGTTATTGGCCAAAAAGTCCTCTACTGTGGATGAGGAAACATAGAATAAAAAGCAGTTATCAACCGATGCATTCATGAAGCCCTTGTAATTGACATAAACACTGTTGTTGACTGGGTAGTGGAGCTGGTCAGTTGCCTCAATAGTGATATTATATGTGGCTTCACCTTGAAATGGTGCTGACCATAACTCACAAGATCCATTTGCTATGGTGAACATGTTTGTTGGTCCAGTTTTTATTGTACATGTAAAAGTGTCTGACTCATCAGGATCTTCTGGCTGAACATTTCCAATCACACCTCCACGAAAAGAACTTCCAAAGTACTTCACCTCAATGACAATATTTCTGCCAATGGGAGGATTGTCATTTTCATCCAGAATATTAACTTGAAACAGTGTTGTTGATGTCAGTGGTGGAGTACCTGAATCTTTTGAAGCTACCAAAACTTTATGAACAGATGTCTTTTCTCTATCAAGTGGTCTATTAGTGAACAAAACTCCATCAAGCGTCAATGAGAAAGCACTGTCCTGCAAAGGGTTCACCAACCAGTATGTGAATGGTCCTTGGTTTGGTGCTAAATCTGCATCAATTGCATTTAATTTCTCCACCCTAGATCCTTGATTAAGGTTTTCCTTTATCCACGCTTCAGTCAGAGTTAGTAGTGGGGCGTTGTCATTCACATCACCAACTGTGACAATAACATTAGTAGTACCAGTAGCTGGAGGAAAGCCAAAGTCTGTAGCCGTCAAAGTCAGGTTGTAAAGAGGCCACTGCTCACGATCAAGAGGGGTGTTTATCAAAATAATACCGTTGGACGGGTTGACAGCAAATGAAAAGTGGGTGTTTCCATCTTGAATAGTGTAAAGTAAATTATTGAGTGGAGAGTCTTGGTCTAGAGCAGTAATTGTTGTCACATATGTCCCGACCGGACTGTCTTCTGTGACATTAACAGCATATTCCGTGAAGGTAAATCTGGGGGCATCATTAGTATTGATAACACTGACGACAACCAAAGCCTCATCAACCTCTGTCCCAGTAACAACTCCAGGGTTTTTAGCAAGAACCTTTAGAACAACGTTAGTGTTCCTTTGCCTTCTCAAACTGCTTGTGGTGTAAATTTCTCCTGATGTTTGATGGATGTCAAATCCCAAGTATTTGTTTTGTCCAAACATCACATAAAACACTTGGCCTGTTGGTCCGAGATCACCATCTGTGGCTTCAACTTGACCAACTGTTGTTCCAATTGGGGCACTTTTCGGAACAGAAAAGTATAATTTTTTTTCTTTGAAACTTGGGATAAAATCGTTCACATCAACTAACCGAACAAAGACGTGTGCTAAGCTGAATAAGGAAGGAACACCAGGGTTAGCTGCCTTTACAGTTAGATCAAAAGATGTCTGGTGTCGTTCATAGTCAAAACTTGTCAAAGTAGTGATTGTTCCATGTTGAGAGTCAATTGCAAACTTGTCAACTTGACCAGCAGCAACTGCGTAGACAATGTGTCCATTCTTATCCGAATCTGCATCAGTTGCATTCACACTGAGGACTATGGTTCCTATTTCTGAATTCTCTGTCAGAGAAGCCACAAACTCTGAACTTGCAAAGATCGGTGCATTATCATTGACATCTATAACTTCCACTGTTACATTCACCATAGCACTTCTGGACACCCACCCCCCATCTTTGGCTATAACCTGGAGTTCATAATGTTTTTCCTTTTCAAAGTCAAGTTTGCTGGTAAGTGTAATCAGCCCAGTCATCTCTCCGATAGAAAATGGAAAGAAATGTTTGTGAAGATAATACATAATGACTCCATTGAAACCAGCATCTCCATCTTCTGCTTGGCATTTCCCGATGACAGATCCTTCAGGCAAATCTTCAGGAACTGAGAAAATTACATGACTGTCTCTAAAGCTGGGAGAAAATTGGTTCTTGCCAGTAATTTCCAACATTAGGCTTTTTTCTGAAAATAATTGTGGGACGCCAGTATCTTTGGCCCTGACTGACAACATTAGGACAGAATGAACAGGAAAGGACAAACTGTTTATCAGTTTGAGCCATCCGTTGCTTGGGTGAATCTCAAAATAATTTGTTCCATTTTTTTGGATCAAAACATACTGAATATTAGTGGTACTGTTAATTCTGTCCTCATCTTCAGCCTCAAATTGAAATACTTCCAGTCCTACAGGTAGATCATACGGGATAGCTATCAAAGATGGCATGGGCAAAAACTTTGGGGGATGTTGGTTACGTTTTTTAACCATGATGGACACGGTAGCATTACTGTAAAACAGAGGTTTGCCACAATCGGAGGCTGTCACTTGTATATAATAGTCCAGACCTTGGCTCAATAGCTGTTTTGTAAAAATTGTCCCGTTGGTCAAACTTACCCAGAACTCCTCACTTGGTGGTTCTATAACATACAGAATTTGACCATTGAGTCCTATGTCAGCATCTGTGGCATGTACTTGTCCAACAAATATATTTGTATCATTGGTTTCTGGAATGGTTATCGCATAGAACAGTTCAGAAAATACTGGTCTGTTATCATTCACATCTGTGATAATAATACTAACGTCAGTGCTTGTACTCCACAAGGAATCGTTTGCACTGACTTTAATGTTGTAATGATCTTGTAACTCTCGATCTAAATATCCATTAACAGTGATGTAGCCAGTTGAAAAATCAATGGCAAATGGCAAATTAGGATCATTATCAGTTATAGAATAAGTAATTATAGACGCATCTGCATTGTCATCATCGACTGCGCTGACATGCAAAGAAATATGTCCAATAGGAGCATTCTCTGGGACCTCAGAAATAAAAACTTGTGTAAAACGAGGAGCATTATCATTTCTATCCAATATGGTAACTAATACTGTGGCTCTATTTGTGTTATTTGGATTATACCACTCCATAGCCTCAACAGTCAGATTGAATTCAGGACTGTACTCTCGATCCAAAGACATTGTCGTGCTCAAGAATCCATTCTCGGGGTTGATCATGAAAAAGAGGTCAGAGTTTCCTTCTGTTATGTTGTACTGGACAGCTCCGTAGAGTCCTGAATCTGCATCAATGGCGAGGATATCACAAACTAAAGTCGGTGAGGAGTTTTCAAAAACCTCACACCTATATTCCATTTGAGTAAACAGTGGAATATTGTCGTTCACATCAGTTATGTTCAAGTGGATTTCTTCAAAGGATGAGTAAGAAGGAGAGCCAGAATCTCGAGCTTCAATCGACAGGGTGTAGTCTTTTTTCATTTCAAAATCAAGACTCTTTTGCAAAGTGAGTATCCCATATTGTTGATCAATTTGAAAGATTTCCTCCGAGTTACCCGAGGCCAGATAAAACATAACCGACTCAACTCTGGAGCTGAAGCCAGTGACCGTGGCAACTACCGACCCCACCGGCTCGTCTTCAGCCAGGGATGGACTTACGACGTCAACATGCATCACGGGAAAATCCGAGGTGTTGCGAAAAAGAATTGTTACGGTTGTCATCTCAAACTTTGGACTCTCCCCGGCATCTTCAACGTAGACGTGTAGTGTTATTTCTTCAGTTGATGTTAGAGGAGTGGATGTGAACACTGTGCCACTGTGAGCATCGATGGAAAAAGCATCTGTAGACGGTTGATACAAAGAGTAACGGAGCTCTGCGTTCATGTCTGTGTCTGCGTCGTTTGCTGAAGCGACACACACCACCATTCCTGGCAAAAAAAAAGAAACAGAAAACAACATTACCCAAAAAAAATCAAATTAAGATTTAACTAGTCTTTACAAGATGATTAAACATTTGCCTGTTGTCTATGTGTAGTGTTTAGACCCATGTTAATCTTGAATTTACACTAAAACAGCAAGGACCATTTTACATCCTGCTTATTACACAACATCTGCTGGCACACAACTTTGATTTATATGAAGTATTTATTACTTATTCATTTTTATTTCAGGCACAAAGTTCGATAGACATTAAAATAGACAGCACAGGTTGAAGGAAAACGAAGATATCAGACTGATAGATTGATATTAATTTTCCACTATCTTGCTGTAAAGAAACAATAACGTGTCTCAAATTATGTAAGATGTGGCATTGTGACAAATGGATTACATGATATCTACACGTGTTGCAGATAGTATATGCCAAAACATTAAATAATTATGGTAAAATACATCAAATCCTTACAACTAGAATTTGTGGTAGTCCTAAATAATTTACCAAACTCTTTCCCATTTATTCGGATGAATCTTGCTCTGGATTGCATTGTTACTTTTTTTTTAAAATAGTACCTGATAAATGTGTATTTTTGTTTCCCTTGCTAGTTAAGCTTGAATATAAATGTGAAGAAAAAAAAAAGATATAGTAGATTACAAGGGAAGTTTAACCCTGTTTAATGCTGTGCTTGTAACTGTAATTCACTGTCTAAAAATAAGGTGTAAGAAAACATCAAATTAAAGACAATGGGTAAAAAATAGAATAATTAGCCAGTGCTATTGATTCACAAGAAAATTTGAGCTGGACTACATTCTAACTTCATAAATGGTACATTGTGTTTAGCTCAACAGAAAGAGTCTTGTAAAAGTATAATCTTGTAAACAAATCTGCATCTGCTTCCTCTTATTAGAAACATGTTATCTTTTTTGACCCTTTGGGCTGAGTTAGTTACCTTAGCTTCACATCTCTACATTGCATTGTGTATAGACGGTTCTTTCTCTGTAATTTATCAGACAGTACAATATCTGACCTTGTTCCATCTCAGTGGGCATGTAGATCACAAATGAGCTGTTAAAAAACTGGGGCTGGTTGTCATTCACATCTCCAATCAGCACGGTCACTAACACAGAGCTGGACAGAGGCGCGGTTGGATGTTGGTCTTTGGCGATCACTGTCACTCTGTACTCAGCTACAGCCTCTCTGTCCAGGACGTCTGTGGTGAAGAGCTCCCCAGATTCTTCTTCTATGGCAAAGGGATCATCCACACTCTCTAATGAATACCTAATCAGAGCAAGGCAAGGTATTGCAATGTATTATATAAATGAATACATACTTATTGAACAACTTTATTCAGCCAACATGCAGAACATTACGAAAACTATAGTATTTACCTTATCTTACCATTTTCACCATGATCTTTGTCAGTGGCTATGATCATGGCAAACACTGTTCCCTTTGGACTATCTTCTGAAACAATAGTGTGAAAATCCTCCTCAGTGAATTCTGGGGGGTTATCATTGACATCATCCACTTCCACATGTACAGTCAGCGTCCCTGTCAGTGGTGGCTTGCCTTCAAATAAGAATAGATGTATTAGTTGGGGGCGGAGGTACAATTTCTTTCGAATGTTTACCTGAATCCACAGCAGTGATGACAACTTTATAGGAAGACTCTTTCTCTCGGTCTAAGCTTTTGGAAATGTGTAGCTCCCCAGTGGGACTGATTGAGAACAGGTCTTTGTTATCTGTCTGAATAAAGTAAGTCAATTCACTGTTCAGGCCGATATCGTCATCCTGGGCACGAATCTGGTGATCCAACAGAAAGTCAAAAGTCAACAAACATTTACATTTTGTCTCAGTTTTGATTTGTTCTACATTTCATATTCTTGATATTCTGAATTTCATCATCATGACATTTTCAATAAAGAATGAACAGAGTGTGACATCCACTCCCTGCTGGCCCAAAGGTTAAAACAAAA
>JAPMNZ010964561.1:0-12025 GCA_029875035.1 Pomatoschistus microps | reverse complement strand
GCATTTACCTTACATGCTGAGAAATGCACCAACGCGGCACTACAAAAACCAGCACATAAAATCTTGATAAATTACAACTGCGCTTTGAATTGTGGGCACGAGCTCCTCCCCACGTGTTACAGTGTAGTCAACATGCCCCAGTCCACACAGATGTGCTGCTAGCTCTCCGAAAAACGAGCTGACACCGTTTTGAAGCCGCTGTGAGCTGGGACAAAGGCGGATGAGATAGCCAGAGGTGCCCCCGTGAAGTGTGCAGGTGAGAGGCTAACAATAAAAGCCCGTATTATGACATGCTAACGCTGCGAAACTGCATTTTCTCCTGCATGTGTTTGCTAGCATCCCGAGCTAGCATGCTAACGCCGCTAAGCTCTGGGTGATGCTGGTTAGATTGCCCCTTGACAGTCGTCTTTTTGCACAATTTTGACACATCCTCAACAGCTTCTACAGTAGTACTTAGTCTGAACAGTATGTATGTGTCTCTTAAATGAGTCTAAAGCTTTGGATATACTCTCACAGGCCTGGTTAGTTGCCCAGTCTGCACCGGTGTGTTGCTAATTGGCCAACTTTACTCACTTTGACTCAACAATATATAGGTTTAGCAAGTAATAACCTGCTGTAACGTATATTTGAATACATTAGATATCATTTTGAAACTCCTTTAGCCATGCTGCATACATTATAATTTGCCAATAGCCCTTTAAATTGCATTGGATTGCATCATTCTAGTCATTAACATTATCAGTGATTAAACACAAGCTGATAGCATTTCATTGTCTTATCTGTCAAACTCTGGCACTCGATACTGTATATTTTCATTTTACTAAGTATATTTACACTGTATTGCTTGCTTTATGTAGGCTTTTTAGTAATTGCTGCATGGCAAAGTATACTATTGTGGTTAAACTTTGGGACAAGGGTTAGATATTTGGTCTTATTCTATGTTTGTCATATGTGTTTCCAGGTGAGGTCCTTGAGATCTGCTGCCAGCCACTTCCCCTGTTTTGATCTCTGAATCCGGTTTATCACAGGGTTCAAAATGGCCAGTGGAGAAGATGATGACCCTATTATAGAAGAGGTATGTGCCATTTATTTGGAATACACCATATCTGTGACGAGCAGAGCTCCAATAAAGAACTGAACAACCCAACTATTTCTTTTTTTTATTCTAATGATTGTGTTTCTTGTCTGGGCCATACAGACTAGCATTACACGACTATATTCCAATAAACAAAAACAATATTTTTTGATTAAATTTGTTTTTGTATAGCCCTAAATCACAGCAGCAGTCATTATGGAAGACTTTGCAAAGCTGTCAAATCATCAACAACAGATCAGAGAATCAAATAAGCAGTAAAAGTCCTAGTCCAGGAACCTGAGAACTTAAAAACCAGTTAAAAATAGTACAAAAACAAGCAGATCCTATTCTGTCTTGACACCGTTCATTTGTTCGAAAGTTTACTGTAACTGCTTTATGACTCATTAATCTTATGTCACATCATGTTGAAAATATATTCAATTAACTAATTTTCTTTTGTTTAGATTGATGTGTATCTCGCCAAAAGTCTGACTGAAAACCTTTATCTTCTCCAGGTAAGTCTGCCACGTCCTGATTCTTGTTTTCCATATAAACAAAACGTTTGTATTGTCTCATTCTCCGCCTTATTCCAGTTAGAGAGGAAATGTAACATGTCTTTCCTTGATTATTGTCTCTATTGTGCTTTTGAATGCATGACTGGTGATTCTCCTCTTTAGTGTTGTTCATGCATATTTACTACTTATTTATTTGTTAAATATGGACATAACAATAACATTGGACGAACCAGACGCTCCAATGTCACTCAACTCAAGGCGATTCCTACAGGTCTGAGATAAATAAATGTTTAATACCAATGAATTTATTGAAGGTGAATTCTTATTTTTATGTCAACACACGCCTTGGAATGGCCGTAGCTGGAGGTGAAAGCCAGATCCTGTCAGACCTCTGAAGCTAAACAGTGTATAGAAATAAAATGTCCAAAAGCTGTACTGTAGGTGTGTTTATTTTCCAGGCAAATGGCGAACATGCAAACTGGTAAAAAACCATGTGCCCAAAACGCCTCTACGCTGTGCGCTCCACTATTGCCCTATTAAATCCCATGACCTAAATGAAATTACATAAGAAATAATTAATGCACAATTATCTTAAACAAATGAACTTAGCAAAATATCTGAATTAAATTAGATTAATAGATTCTAAACATCGACAAACACTAAGTTTAGTATTTCTCGTTTGTCTTCTCTCAGTATCCAGTCAGACCTTCTTGCATGAACTATGACGACGTCAATCACCTGGCGGCCAAAATCAAGCCCAAACAGCAGCGGGTAAAGCCACACGAGAACTGGGATGTAGATAATAATCTGTCAGTTAAAGCTGTTTTAACGTCTGCTTTTGTTGTAGCTGGAGCTGGAGATGGCCATGGACACAATGAGCCCAAACTACTGTCGCAGCAAAGGGGAACAGATCGCTCTGAACGTGGACGGAACCACGTACGACGAAGGAAACACCTACGCAGTGTATGTGGGAAATCTCATTTATCCATCTCTATCTAGTATGTATTTCTCTATCTTTATCCATCTTTGTGTCCAGGATTTTTGTCCAGATAAGAGATCCTTTATTCATCCCACTGTGGGGAAATGTCAATGTTGCAGCGCACAAACAAGACAGTAATCAGAGCAGAGGGAGCACACTATAAGTAGCTGCTATGTTTCTTAACTAGCTGTAAATGTTTCAATATCAAAAAAAGGTTTTTAATCTCAATGGGACATTCCGTGTTGAATAGAGGTTAAATAAAAATAGCTAAATCTTGTATCTATATATCTCTCTCTCTTGTATTTATCTCTAGTATTTCTCTATCTAGTGTCTATCAAAATGCCCTAGTGGAGAGATGACAGATCTACATACAATAAAATCCTACTAATAATATATACTTTTTATTAATTATAGCAGTTTTAACTTCACCTAGCATCATCGCCATCCAGCCTTTTATGAGTCATGATAAAGTCAGTGGCGAACTGGACTCTCTGGTCTGTTCACATTCCTCTGTTTATCCTTCTATTAAGCCATTGGTCAAAGAACTGGGACTTTTGAATTGGACTTGAGACTTAATCGTATGTGTGTTATGTTTTTGAAATGAACTGTGGTTTTAAAATGGCTTTGGCGGGGCAGCTGTGGCTCCAGTAGTAGTTTATCACCCCGTTGTGTTTGGACTGAATGGATATTGACATGAAGGGTTTCTGAGGGTCCTCAAAACACAAAATATAATCAATGCACTATTATTGTTATCATTATTTATTGTGTTTTTGGTTTAATTCTTGCAGGAAAATGATGGACAAACAGACCTTCTCCTCCATCCAGGCCACGACCAACACGTCCCGATATGCAGCTGCCATCTTTCGGAAAGGTGCAGTGACTTGATAAACTATTCTTGGAGGCATAAGTGTTGCACCCCTGGAATAAGAATAAAAACCCAGAGAGATTTGAGTGTGTTTTCCTCTTGCAGGAGCCTTATTACGATGAGCAAAATGGCACAAAATCAACCTGTGCAGGAAAAACCAATCGCTCAATGTTCAGACTTAGTAATTGAAAACCAATCACTGGCCCAGAAATCCTGGTCTTAAACTCAATGTAATTAACAATCTATTAACGTGAAGGTCTGGTACTTTTACATTTTTAAAGATTTTTGGTACCAGTTAGACCCGCCTCCACCGCTTCCTGATTGGACGCTATTAATTCAAATTGTTGATGGATTAGAAATCCTCTTTTGCAACCAACAACAATCTTTAAAAAAATATTTGGCTAGATGGATGGTACCTTCCAAACAGTTACTACAAGTATCTGCTGGAAAAAAATATCCATACTCATGTTAAGTAATGGTTTAGTGAAAATACTTTCATAATGTGAAAAAAAAAATAATATTGCCAGTTGCTAACTATGAGCTATAAAAAAAAAAAAAAGAAAACCACTTTGATTATTTAGATATCTCCTGCAACTGATAATGTGGGAAAAAAATGGATGGATGATAATAGATCTCAATTTTTACTGTATTTTAACTTTATTAGCTCTCCACTGTATAAATCTGTTACACTTTTGCAACTACTAAAGAAACATGTGACTTTGGTTAGACTTTGCTAATGTCTTTTTATCCCATGTACATCCCCAGGAGAGCTCCACATCACTCCTCTCAATGGGATCCTTCAGATGAGACCCAGCTTTTCGTATCTGGACAAAGCCGACAACAAAACCAGAGAGAGGGAGGCGGAGAGAGAAGGTGGGCGCCCCCTGTTTTACATTTAAGTTTTGGTGCAAATGGCAGAAAATCTTACTATTTTTTCAGGTGGAGATTCTTCCCAAGACGAAGCAGAAGAAGACGCCAAGGCCATAACGGTAAAACACACCTACTTCCTTTTTCGAGCTGAATTTTGATGACTTTTAATCGTTCCTTAGTGGAAGTTTCAATGTCATCGTTGAACCATTTACAGCAAATTATATTGCACATTTTAAAAGTGGTAGATGTGTAACTATGTGGAGCTTGTGCTGCTGTTTGATGTCTCTGACCTCAAAGGAAACTCATATTATGCATTTGTGTTGTTTTGCAGGTGAGGTTTGCGCGGCCGGAGTCGGAGCAGGCGCGACAGAGAAGGATCCAGTCGTACGAGTTCATCCAAAAGAAACACGCAGAGGAGCCCTGGGTTCACCTGCGATACCACGGCCTCCGGGTGAGAGGCTGCGAGCACTGAATGAATGAATGAATTTTATCCAATTATTACAATATAAATATGTGGATATAGCCAAAGTTACTGGTGCTGGTTCAGTGGAGGCACTGCTTTTGATGCATTATTACAAAGAATATTTTATTTAAATAATTCTACAGGGTCCTAAATGTGTATTGTGGCCATACTGTCTGCCCTGAGGCTGCTGTAGTAGTTTATCACCACTGTGGTTGGAGTGAGAGAATGATGACTTGTCTTTGAGTGTAAATAACAAGTGCATTTCTATATTGTGATTTTATGTCTGGCCATTACATGAACTGTATCATTTGAATGTTGTTTTTATTGCAGGATTCCCGTTCGGATCACGAGAAGCAGTATCTGTACTGTCAGTCCGTGGACGCCTCTCAGAACTCCGAACTGGTCAAAACCCCAAAGTAAGTCCACAATCGTCATCATGAATCTGAATATTTGAGCTGTTTTTAAAACATGACTGTGTAGGGAGTACCTGGCCATGCTCATGCCGCCACAAGCCGAGGAGAAAGTGTAAGTAATCCCATCAAAAACACTTTTTTTTCTTTTTTTCCTGTTGCTAAAGTAAAGTTATGTGTGTGTTCTGCTGCAGCGTTCAGGTCGCAGGTCCCAGTAACGTCCTGTCCATGGCTCAGCTCCGGACGCTGCCTCTCGCCGAGCAGGTCAAGACCCTCATGAAGAACGGTAGGAAAAGAACTGTTTGAATACAGAAGGTTTTACCTCTACATCTACGTGTGTATTATAAACTTCCCAAAACTACTGCAATTGATAAAAATGCCAAATTAAGATTTTAAAGATTTAATAATATTTGAACTGTAAAATGATACAGATACAGCCTTCTTTTCATCCAACATTATAAACAACTCAACTCAGGGCAGTGCATAGAGGAACAAAATGCTTCTGCAGCCTTTAAGATAAACAAATTTGCTGATTACATAAATAGTAAGTAACCTTTTCCATTTCAGCAGCAGCCGCTCTCCGTAGTGTGCAGTCGCAGGACTGTCTTCTTACTTACACTTATATGTACAAAAATAGAAGTAAAAGGTTTCATTGTTTGAAATGTATCTAAATTGTTTTATTGTATAATAATATTATATATTTTATGAAACTTGTAGTTTTTGTATTCACACAAAGCTACAGACTTGTATTTGAATGTGTTACATTTGTTTCTTTTGAAAGTGTTGTATCAAATGTGATGTAAGTCCTAGCTCCAGACAGTAACAATAACAGTGTTTTGTCTCCTGCAGTGAAGATAATGCCGTTTGCAAACCTCATGGGTCTCCTCGCTCTGGGCACAGACTCTACTGCAGTACTGCGGTGCATCCAGCAGGTGGCGCTGCTGGTGCAGGGAAACTGGGTGGTCAAAAGGTGAGAGGGCCTCCGCTCAGGGGAAGCATTTAGTACATTAAAAACTTACTGTATGTGTATATATTAGTCATAGTTTAGGAAAGTTCCTCTAGTCTTAGTAAAAATAAAGGTATTTAGGTCTTTACCAGACAACGGCAATTTTGACAATATTTTCTGGTATCAAACAACCATCGATCCATTTTATTCCCCAATTTCGGGTGCGGGGGGATCAGCTGCACCGAGGAACCACATACTTGTGTGTGTGTGTATATATTATATTACGCGTAACAAAGAAATGGTGATCCTTTGACATACCAACTGTAATATCATTAGATATTCATAAGACGCACACAGATACAGAGAAACTTAATTTGAGACTCAAAATGTAAATGTCTGATTTTGATTGTTTTTCTATAAAGAAGAAACTTAATTTTTCTTCCAGCGACGTGTTGTATCCCAAAAACACATGCAGCGCTCACAGTGGCGTCCCGGCTGAAGTGCTCTGTCGAGGGAGAGACTTTGTGGTAACCAGCTCTCTTTCTCTCTGTCTCTTTCTGTCTCTCTCTTCCAGAATTCATAGATTCATTATTATTAGTTAAGATTATTTATTTCAGCCCAGAGCATCACGGACAGTTGCATACAACAAATAATCAAGGCTCTCTCATACTTCCTGCTTCTACCTCATATATACAAGACGTAAGATGGACAGAGTATCGGAGGCAAAGAATGGATTGATGTAAGGAATACCAGACTGGATACTTGGTAGAAGGAAGTCTCTAGAAATCTGCAGTCAGAGATGTAAAGTCTACACTCCCAGTGAGATGGTCCAGTACCTCATGCATTCTCGGCCTGACTTTGAATATCTTATTGACGCTCATGAGGCCAGAGTGTGTAACGTCCACTTTTGAATAGGAGCGTGACAATGTATCGATATGGTGATGTATCGTGATTTCTCATGCAAATCGTGAGATAAGTTATCGTGAGCTTTGTTTCGCACATTGTATCATATCGTGATGTACCCTGAGGTTCCCACCCCTACTTTTGAATCTTCTTTTTCAGATGTGGCGGTTCACAATGGAGCGCTCTGTCATGAGGAAGGAAGTCACCAACATTATCAAAGTGAGAATTGTCCACACCAGACCTCCCCGCTCCGGCGAAGACACCATTTCCACATCTGTTCCTTGTGTTGCAGCTGCCTCCGGAGGACGTCAAAGAGTTCCTGGAGCACGTGGCGGTTCCTAGAGTGAACCGCGGCTGGGAGTTTGTGCTGCCGACCGACCACGAGTTCAACAAGAAGCATCCGGACATCGCTCACCGGCAGAACATGCTGTGGATGGGGATTCAGAGCAAGTGGGTCCTCTCCTCCATCCATGGTCCTCTCTCGTGTCTCTGGCTCTCTGGTCTCTTTCTCTCTCTTCTCGTCTCTTCTCTCTCGCTCTCTCTGGTCTCTGTCTCTCTCTCTCCCTGGTCTCTGTCTCTCTCTCTCTCTCTCTCTGGCTCTCTGGCTCTCTCTCTCCCTGGTCTCTGTCTCTCTCTCTCTCTCTCTGGCTCTCTGGCTCTCTGGCTCTCTCTGGTCTCTTTTTGGTCCTTCTCTGGTCTTCCTGGAGCCCGTGAATTCAAATTAAAACACCCATACTTCTTGTAGGTTGGAAAAAGTGTTCAACTTCTCGAAAGAAGACTTCATGCCAAAGAATTCCCCTCAACCCGGTAACAATCACTTCAATAAATGCATCTGTTGTTGGCTATCGTCGACAAACCGCTGAACAACTATGGCTGTGTTTTCAGACGCCGTTCATATTTCCGGGGAACAACGTTTAAAAATGGCCCAGGAACGCGCTCAAGCTAACCAGTCGTCTTTGAAGAAGGAGCTAGCGGCTAAACGGGGGATCAGCCGCGAGGAGCCCATGGACACCACGCCTCATGTCAACGGCTCCGTGAACGGCGGCCTGGATCATGCTAACGCTAACGGCGCTGGGGACGCTCCCTCGGACCCCGCCTCCTCCCCCGAGCTGCGGCACTTTGTGAACACCATATTCAGGAAGCACTTTGTCTTGACTTTGTCGGAGTTCAAGAGACTGTTCGGGCTGCACGTGGCCTCCAGACCCGTGGGGGAGGTCGTGGTCCCCTCCGTGTCCGACTTCATGCTCCAGAACGCCATCCTGCAGAACCAGTGCAGGCAGATCCACGTGCCTGTGAGTACAACCCACGCTTTAGTCCAGGGGGGTCTCTCCTGAGGTCAAGTCTGGGTGGAGCTGGGCCGCATCAAGGGGTATAGCTATCACCTGTGTTTGTGTGTGTGCAACATCTTTAAACATTTAGAGCAAGAGGGTCTAAAATTGCACACACTATTTTACTTAGTTTCTGGATGAATCTCTCCTGTCTTTCTCTCTCGGTCTCTCTCTGGTCTCTCTCTCTTGTCTCTTTTTCTGGTTTTTCTCTGGTCCCTCGCTGGTCTCTCTCTCTGTTCTTTCACTGCTCTCTGGTCTCTTTTTCCACTCTCTCTCTGGTCTCTCGCTTGTTCCTCTCTGTTCTCTCTCTCTCTGCTCTCTTGCTGGTCTCTTGCTGGTCTTTCTCTCATCAAGACTGTCTACTTTCATCAGCAAAAATAAGTTTGTGTTGATCTTGTTCCGTTCTTCCCCAGTGAGGAAGAAAAAGCAGTGAAAATCAGGCGTTTGTGAAAATGAGGACTTCTATTTATATAGATTTATATATAGATAGATCATTCATTTGTCACACGGTATTGCTTACTAGTGAAAATACTAGTAACCAATACATCTGTCTTTAGTTTGGTCTTAGCATCAAAAGAAGCAGATGAAAGTTGAACCTCTGTCTCCTTCAAGCTCAGATCTGCTTTCGTCTGCAGTGTCCGTTCTGATCACTATCACAATATTGGATCAAACATTACCTGCGAGAAACAAGTCCACTTTCTCCCTAAACCTCCACATCTACATCACAAAGTCCCAGTCTGTTTGAAAGCCTCGTCTCTGGGTTTCCCCGTCTCTCTCTACAAAGACCTGCCTGTGTCACTCTCTCGTATCTGTTTCCTTTTCAGTCTAGTTTAACGGTTTTTAACGGTAGATTCTTGAAGACGTTACGAACCCGCTCTCCGGTTCCACTCGCAGTAACTCTATCTGCAGGGTTTGAGCCTTTTGTTCAGAGAAGACGATCTCACAGGTCTTAATCTTCAACTGGTTTCCCCAACATTCCAACAGAGTATTGTACTTTTTTCTGCGCTGTGTAAAGTTAATGGATAGTTTTGCTTCTGGAGACGGATGAATAATTATCAAAGTATTGTAAACTGTGACTAAAGGGTGTATAGGTGGTGTCTACTCAATATATTGTTTGGTCCAGCCAACTTCAGCTCTGTCATTATACTGTTGGAAGGCTGTACTTTTTAATGTATTTGTTTATTTGACAGGGCACAGTGTACATTAATTAACATTACTGTAAACGTACCAGAATTAGCCACAAGGTCATTTTTCAAGCACAGTAGTGGAAACAAAACTAAAGCAGTGTACATTCACCATAAATACAAACACAAATGAGTTGCACAGTTAAGTTTGGTCCAGAACAAATCAGACACACTGAGAATGCACTCTGGCTTCTCTGTGAGGATCTCGATGTAAAGCTTGATCCATTTGTTTTTATATTGTGACATTTGTTTGTAATTGCTGAAAGTGTTTGTTGAAAGTATAGTGCTAATTTAGCTTGTGAGAAAGTAAACATTTGACATTTGGAAAAGGGATCCCAAAGTATCCTAAACCTCCAATCTATGTGTGTGTTTGTACGTGTGTGTGTGTGTGCAGAAAGACCCTGAGTCAGTAAATGCACAACCCTTTCATAGTTTAACACTGTAATACCAAGAACACAGCGAGGTCAGACTGCTCCAGGTCTGTTTTTGTGAATCTGGTGAAAGGTGAAGCTGCCTCCTGTGGTTCTGAGCTCTGTGTTTAGCTCCTGTCGTCCTCCTCTCTCCTTCTTTATTCTCTCTCCTCCTCTCTCCTTCTCTTTCCTTCTCGCCCGTTTCTCATTATGTTTCTTTCTCTTCCACTATCTTTCTCTCTCCTCCTCTCTCCTTCTCTTTCCTTCTTGCCCCTTTCTCATTATGTCTCTTTCTCTTCCACTATCTTTCTCTCTCCTCCTCTCTCCTTCTCTTTCCTTCTTGCCCCAATTTCTCATTATGTCTCTTTCTCTCTCCTCCTCTCTCTTCTCAGAGTAAGACCCTGAGTCAGTAAATGCACACCTCCTTCATAGTTCACTGCAGAAAAAGAAGAAACATGATAAAGCTAGTCTGGTCCATGTCTGTTGCTGTGAACCCAGTGAAGCGGCCTCCTGTGGGTCTGGGCTCTGCCTTTAGCTCCTGCAGACCTCGACCTCCTCCTCCTCCTCTTCTTGCACGTCTGCTCCTGTTTGTGTGAGGATTTCAGCTCCGCGGGGAGGAGCTGGGCCGACGCCATCTTTGTTACACAAGCCCCTGATTAGCCTCACAGTAAATCTCATTAGCTCTGAGAAATAATCTGCAGCAGCTCGAGACAGGAATCTAACCACTCACTCTGACCAGGAAGTGGAGAAGCCCGGGGTCTGGAGCTTGTGCAAGTCTGGATTTTATATTATATCACAGAGTAAACAAGGGGAATTATGAAGGCTTTTGTTGTTAGGGGCCAGTCTACAGCAGTGCTTCCCAACATGGGGGCCTCCAACGGTTGTCCACACAAGAAGGGACTGAGAATTACACCTGTGTATGTTATATATCATTATTTCAGGCTCAAATTCAATTGAACCATAAATGAATAAGAAAATTATTATTATTATTAATATTGTTATTATTCCTTTCTATTCAATGTATCTATACAGACCTAAATCACAACATCAGTCCCCTAAAGGCCATTGGTCCATATGGAGCAGTCTATAAATGTTAATGAGTGTTCTGGATCATAACGGCCCTTAGACCCTCCTGAATCTGCAAGAAACCACTCAAAACAAATAGTGGCAAAAGTGTAAGGAACTTGGAGCCCCGTACAGAGAGAGAGGTCCCTTCCCAAGGACATAGATCTTTAAATCATGGGAGATTGTTTCAGGCCAATGCAAAAAGTAGTGCGTATTATCCTGCTCTTTCTCCCATCTCTGCTGTTCACATATACACACAAGAAGCAGGAATGTTTTGATACATCATTTCTGGAGTTCAGCACCTGATAGAGCTTTTTAAATTTTAAAAGGAAAGATATGTTCTTAAACATATTTATACATTTGAGAGATTTAGTGTTTTCCTAGGTGATATTCTGATGTTTTATTTGTTTTCATTTTAGTTTCCTGCTCAAACCAAACTGGAAGCTGACGAACAGAAGGTGTTTTGTATGTGGAATACAGGAGACGACTCGGACAAGGTAACACACGCACAGACACACACACACACGTAGTATTTGATCTGTGAGTGGTCTTCTCTGGTTTTTATATGACCTGATCGTCATATTTGTGTCTTTCTTTCTCTTCTGTAGCTGCGACACGTGTTGTTTGAACTCTTCTCTAAAAACTACAGGATCAAAAGAGCTGTATTACTCACAAAACTGTCCCAGGAGGTCGGAGACATCCCTAAGACAGACGTAGATCGACTGCTCAAGGTACATCAACCTTTTGTATGAATTGATGGGGATTAAACCTCTTTGTCTAAACCAGGATTTCTTGGAATTTCTATGTATGTTGTTGTGGACTCTACATAGAAATAAACTCATCACATTTTCCTATTGCTTCATCTATTGCTTCCTCTGATCTAACCTAAACCTGATCTAGTCCTTGGTCTAAACCCGCGCCTGTTGTTTCTGTGTCGTTGCAGGAGTGCTGCATCAGCTCGTCCGGACACTGGTACCTCAGAGGGACCTGCCCCTCGTGACACGGAGCCCCC
>JAPMNZ010964551.1:0-14056 GCA_029875035.1 Pomatoschistus microps | reverse complement strand
TAGAATTGCTTTACAGGGATTTTGCTGTACAGAGGCATAAAGTAGTTTAAATATTATTGTTTGTATCACAATTACTTCCTGAAGCAATATATCATCCATCAACCATGAGGTAATGTGACAGGATTAGTGCATTCATCATATAAAGAATAGGTGCGAGGCAGGAGTGTTGTCCCCAGGGCCCAGTTTGTTACTATTCCCTTATCCTTATTCGACTATCAACCGTTACTTTTTTCTAGTTCTTTGAACCCTGCGGTGTTATCTTGTTTTATCTTATTGTGGTAGAGATGTCAGAGCAGCATTTATGGACTTATTATTTTGACTTGTTTATTGTCAAAGTAGGCTTTTGAATGAGTACAGGCATGGAAGCTATAACGGTGAAGTTGTTAAACAACTAGTAATTAAATCATTTGTATAGTTTGTATATATAATATATTTTCTAAATTGTTTCTGGTTTTGTTAACCTTGTTACAAATTCTGTGTAGCTGCTTTGATTATGTGGAAGTGATAGCAGGTAATGTACTAGAGAATCTAAAATTTAAATTGCAAATGGTTCTAATCCTTGCCTGTGTCTGTCGTAAATAGTTTTTCTTAATTGCAGCATTTGTAATTATCTAAGTGCCAACGCGGAGTGATAGCTGTTACATAATACCATGGAAGTGTTTTTAAAAAAGGTTTTAATGCAGTTTTGAAATAGTCTGAAGAGCACTAGATGAGTGTGTAGGTGTTAAACAATGTGCTCCACACGTTTCCCAGGGCAGCCAAGTGCCCAGTCTCTGCCATTATGCCACTTTCGCCTGGTTCTCTTTTACACATTAAATATTCGTCAACCAAAATGCTTTGTAACCCACTGACGGTACAATAGACACACCATTTGGCTAAAGAGTATCCAGTGATTCTGTTGTGGTTTATTAATGCATTGGAAGGCTGAGCATAAAGAAAATACAACATTTGTATTTGATCTCATATTGTGCCATTTCATGCAGATTTGCTTTCCTTTGTATCCAACTTCATACTTTTTTGATAGAATTTTCTGCGGACAATAAACAACGCAAGCATCTTTTAACAATTTGAAATGACTTTAAGCCAACATTAGATTTAGATAAAGTGGTCACAATAATAAGACTGACATCACACACATGTGCAAGCTACTGTTGATGACTGCTGGTTTTAGAAACGTTATTTCCAATCAGCTGCGCCACAGACCTGAGTGAGCGGTCACACACTTGTACATCACATACTCCATTCAAGCAGAGCAAAGAAAAGAGATCGTTTAAGGCACCAGTACCTCACTCAGGAGAACAAGAGACTAAGTCCACTGTAGAAAGTCACTGGACACGTTTGCCACTATGACAAATACTAAAGAAATAAAGCAAAATCTTAAGTGGTCAATGAAAGATATGAGCATTTTCATTCTTCATTATTATGTATACGGGAAAGCTACAAACAACATCAAAAACGTAAAGGTTTTGCAGCCTATTACTTAAAGACACTACGTAAAGTATGTGTTGGATAAAAGCAACACAATCAGCCTTAATTTGTTTTGAATATTAATTATTCAGAGACTAGAAGCATTTTTTGTAACCGCTTTGAGTGTAGTCCAAATCATAAAATGTTACTTTTTAATTGAATATATTTTCATCTTGATCTTAATGTAAAGTATGTATGTTTAAGTGGTTTGCTAACTCCATCTTTTATCTGCCGACGTCGGTCATCCAATAAGGCCATGCTGTCTACTCTATTTCAAGCTCAGAAAATGCTGGCTCATCTTTCAGGAATATTGATTAGCAACGGGGGGGCTGAGATAATTAGGTCCTAGCTCAGCACCACAAGACTGAACATGCTCACCAGTTTAGTCGGATGCGGCAGTGGTGTCAGAAATGGGTGGTTTTGGGACAAATTATACATCGTGTTTATGGAAAGTGCTAACATTTTGGACATAAGCAAATGAGCATCCCAGAGCCGTGTAGTTTCAGTGATTTCTAAAATTACGCCGTTGTCCAAGTCTGTAATAGATGTCCTGTCTTTCTTGAGGATGGGCCGCACAAACATTCGTGAGTCACTTTTGCAGCTGCAGCATAAATGGAAAACGGAAGAATGTAAATTACTTGAAGTGGCCCTATTTTCGTGCTAAATGTCAGAGCGATGTAGATTTGATGAAAACTCCAATGAGGTCATATTGTAGTGACTATGACAGGTGCTATTTGTAATTTGCAGCTTTGTTCTCCTCTTATGACCTTTTGTTTTGCCGTGAATCTGCATTGTTTGTATCATCCATCAAACTTACTGTCGCCGAAGTAAATTAACTGTCTATTGCAATCGATGGCTAAATGTATTAATCGTCATTGAGTTTGAGTATACAGTACATATTTGTTTCAGTGTACCAAAATTGCACTCGAAATAGATTAGGAAGGATCATCTTGTCTTTTTAGTAGATTGTTGCTGTATTTCATTCTTCTAAATCAGATAAATGCACATTGCTTTCTTACATTTGTCTGATATCGAAGAACCAAACAAGTTGAATGTTAAATTAAACTTTGAAATGAAATCTCTGAAGTCTCTATCGACTAATATGGGTGTCGAAAGATTTTTAGAAAGTATCAACACTACCAGGATCATTTTGTTAATTTTCTGGCCAGTTTTAGAATTTTGATTGGTAGATTCGTGATATTAGTTTGATTAGTCAAACTAGTATGAATCATTTTAATGTTCTTCTAAAGTATTTTTTGTGTTCAAAGTTACAACTTATTGTGAAAATTAGTTATTAGTGGGAAGTGGAAGCTATTTCGGCACAGAAAAAGATCGAGATCCAAAGTCTGCATACATTTTGTCTTGTAATTATAAAGGAGGTTGTAGCTGGTGTCTGTGGATATGATCTATTTGACTGTGGAATAGAATAAGCACATTTTGGGTTTGAACATATCTCCTTTTAACAGCTGAGGTAAAATATCACCAGAAATGAGATTTAGGGCCCTCTATTAGAGCAATTATCACAGGCCGAACCCACACAAAATCCCTATTCACTTAAATATATTTTATTTGTAAGTTTGGAGTTCAGAATTGACCTGAGATTTTTCTCCAAATAATATTAATATTTCTAGAAGTTTGCTGGTAATATTTAATCTATGTATCTCGTTGGACCTGTGCATTGGTACAGTGAGGGGTTAAACTAGTCATATCAATGAAGTCTCTTGCAGATACATGAAATACACGCATACTTGTGTTTTTTTTGCAGATACATCTATGTGCCGTTGGGAGGTTCTCGCCACGGTCCTCTTCACAAAGTGTTGTCCAGTGCTTTGGCGTTTGCATTTGTCTGTCTGTGGCACGGCGGCCATGACTACTTGCAGTACTGGGCTCTGATGAACTGGGCCGGGGTGATGGTGGAGAGTGGACTGCAGACGCTCTTATCCTCATCACTAATTCAGCCTTTCATTGTAAGTTTTATATGCTTAAGATGTGCTTATTTTAAGCCACAGTTCCATTATTTCCTCCACTGGGCTGTCACACAGTGTTGGCATTTACCATGAACCACCATTTATGTTAAGAAAAGGCCAGTGAGGCAATTTATTATTAATGTGTCTCCTTTTTCCATTAGCTTATAGAAAAGATCTCCTAATGAAGTCTCAAGATTTCATTATTTTTTATTAAATGTTGCCTCGCACCACTTTCTAACACTGGTGAATTTGACAGTGGTTATCTCTCAGGGTTGTGCAGATTCATTTATTTATTCACTGATTTCCCAGGAGCGACATTTTTCCGCAGCCATGAAAAGACGTTGCGTTGCTCTTCTTTGTGCCTTTTCCACCGCCATGCTCATCCTGTCGAATCTGATATTCCTCGGAGGGATCCATGTGGGAAGAATCTTCTGGAAACGCCTTTTTGTTCAAGGTAAGATGCTCTGAGGAAGTATAGTGTAGGCCACTCTTCATTGGATTGTCCTTTTGTGATGTATTAATATTACACAGCACAGCAAAGACTTTAATTATTTAAACAAACAAGAGACACACACATGAAAAAAACAATTTATACGAGCTGAAACTGTATAATGTGTTGCAGTCAGATTTAGTGAGAAACTGAGAATTCATTCTAACGTTACTATAGGTTTTTATATTTTCTGAAATGTGTGGGAATTTTGAGGCTATTTGTTCATTTGTACGCATATTTTTTTCTCTCTAACCCGAGCGATCACAGTGTTGGTCAGAAATGTTGATGTTTTGCCAAAATGCAGCCTTAGAGCACAGAGTCATACATAACTGTAATTTGGATTAAAAAGTGTTTTAATTCTAGTTTCTACACAAAGACATCAAAATGAATGTATCACAGTGGTGTTGTGTTTATTTGATGAGCTGCACCAGCACACTCAGCACCGGCCGCAGAGACAGCCAGGGCTCAGAGTGTAATGTGATCTGTTTCTGATCTGATCTCCATTTGAAGGGATTCTCAGCTCAAAAGGAGAGGAAAAACATAGCCCCCGCCAAATATTTTAGCTTCAGAGTCGGTTTAGATCTGGTACAAATTGGCATGAGATTCACACCATTTTAGCTGTGCGAGATCAGAAGGCTGGGTTTGTGCCAATCATCGCTCTACAGGGGACTATTCCAGTTTGGAAATGGGAGATGTGACTCAGCACAGTCAAATCCAACAAGAAACTGGGCTTTCAAAATATCCCGGTATTTGGCTGGTTTTCTCGTAGGGACTAGAAACGGACGACATATCTAAAAAAACATATGTGAATGTTGTATAATAATCACCAGTATGATTCATATGTTTAAATATGAGCTCTAACCTCAAAATGGAGATTCTTCCTTCTGTCAGAGCTGTTAGGACAGTTACAGCTTTTATATTTTGTGACACTTTTCTCAAACCTTCGTACCATTCTGCTAAACACTCCACACACAATACTGAACGGCCTGTCCAAACATTAAACACTTGACCAAAAACTTTGTTTCAGAAAAAAAAAATGGACCTAGTATAGATCTATAAAACGTGTTGACAATTATGGCTCACTGCTTATAAAACCCCCAAATAAAACATATCAGAGAATATGAATATTTTGATAATGGACTATAAACCATAATCATGAAAATTATAATAAAGTCATGTATTGGTTTCACATTTTATGTTGAATTACTTTTTCTTTTTTTACTTTTTACACATTATTATTATTCGTATTCATTTATTTCTAAAACACTGCACACTGATAATAATTAAATGGGATTTTGTGTGTCTGAGTTTTTCCTCAAAATGTGGTGTTTTTCTAAGTTTGTTTCTTAGACTCTCATGCTCTAGAAACATCCAATCCTGTTTTTTCTTGACTTTCCAGAATCTCACATGTATATTTTTAAAAGGTCTTTTTATGCATTGTGTGTAAGTGACAAAAGTGTCATTTTTTTTGTAAAAGGTAATGTGATTTGAGAGATGTGTGTAAAGCAGGTTTTCATGGTTTTGACAGTTTCACAGTTATTCTTTTATTTACAGCACTACTATTACAGTCTTATTCATTCAAAAACATTGTTAATGGGAGTATTTGCCTGTATTTGTGCCATATTATCAAATAGGCTTAAATGTTGTTCCAAATAGAGCTGTGTGTGCACATAGACTGGGAGCGTCTGTAGGCCTAATGCAGTTACTTATGTCTGTGTGAGTAATAAAGCACATGGGGAGTTGTTGTCCGCTTCATTAACATCAGATCAATGTCTTTAAATCAGCCTGTCTTTTATCTTCAGTGCTGCTGGCAGAAACGCTCTGACCTCTCTAACGCAATGTGCTTATGATACTGTAAATACCAGTGTAGCCTCTCACAGCGTTACGTTGCTATATTTTTACAGTACAATTCTAAATCAAAATTAAAGAAGGGGAGGTCTACAATGGGCTTTAAATATATATTTTATGCATTGATGATAATTGCCCAACTGATGGGGAATATCTTGGGTTTGTTCCAGACGTGCAACAAACCCGCAGGAAGTAAAACCAACAGGATTTAACAAGAACTAATTATGTAGCTTATATGTTTGTCTAGTTTGTGTGGTGACAAGTA
Source organism: Pomatoschistus microps (assembly GCA_029875035.1). Lineage (NCBI taxonomy): Eukaryota > Metazoa > Chordata > Actinopteri > Gobiiformes > Gobiidae > Pomatoschistus > Pomatoschistus microps. The sequence goes on along the minus strand of JAPMNZ010964551.1, from coordinate 8,019 downwards.
AGTTAGTCTGGGCCTTTGATTTCACCGTTTCAGGCAGTTCATGAGAAACTAATGAGGGAACAGCTTTAGGTCTGTAACCTCAGCGGTTACCTTCTACCTTAAAGTGCGTTGGAATGTACAACCGCACACACTGCTCATACTTAATGCAGCGCCTCAGGCCATTAATGGTTATAAATGATTCATTTACATGTCAAAAGTACTTCATGCCTCAAAGTGTTTATGGAATTGTTTAAGCTTTTACTGTATATTAATTGAATGCTTTGACATAGTAATAAACAGATAGCTCTTATGTATTAGGGACCTGTATCCAAAAATAAGTGTTTAGGTTAGTGATGTTTTAAATGTTGGCTCAGCAAACTTCCACAACGTGAAGTAAAAAAACGCACTGGTGTTACTGAGGCAGCATGTGTGTGTGTGCAAATTCATTTTTGCAATGAATAGAGGCGAACAGTCCATTGAACGGCATTGTGTGTGCAGGTGCTGGGTTCCAAGATAATTTGGAGCCAAGCCATTGAGGAGGAGCAGACAGCTGTCCTTACCTTCCATTAGACTCTCTAAGATGCTATGAATACATGGACAGGAACATTGTATATACTGTACACACAGTACAGCACAGAGGCCTGCACTATTCAATCTGAATTGTTCTCTCTTCTTTAAGATAACACTGGGTAACCAAAAAATATTTTTTGAAAATAGTCCAGGGTTTTCCAGCTGAATTAGACTAATTTTGACGCTCTGAGTCCGAAAATGACCTTGGTTTTGCTCAATCAGGTCAGGATTGTTGCTACAGAAATTCTTTTTTAAATCGATTTTGCGTAAAGAACAAATTTCTGCGGATCATCAGCTGAGAAACCCTTGACGTTTTTTCCGTTTTCCTCAAGAAATAAAAGTCAACGTATCCAAAGGGAGGCTATAAATAGGGAGTACCTTGTTGTGTAGCAAATTTATGTTCTATGATTTAACTGGATTAGTTTGTTTATAATAAAATATCTCCTCGTCGCGACGGATTTGTTATTGAAACTCTCGCACACACCACACGTAAAACGTAGCCGTACGTAATCTGTAACACTATGACTATATCTCAAAAAGTGCAAAATGCATGTGATATTCGGACTCAGAACACCAAAATTAGTCTAAATCAGTTGAGAAACCCCTGACCATTTTTTGGCTGTCACCTTGTGTAATAGAACCTTTTATTCTTTATTTGTCCCACAGTGGGGACATTTTGGGAATTCACGATGCAAATCTATCAGTATATATAACTATATATTTGAAATAACTTTGTCCCTCCTACACTTTTTTAGTACTTTCTTCTTTGTTTCAGGCTGGTCGACTGTGGCACCTCCCATGCTGGCCTTTCTCTATTGTTTTGCACAGATTGGACTGGAGCGGACTCCTGCCCAGCACGAGTCACCTTGACTTTGCTGGAGTCAGTGGAGACGGCTGCTACCCGATAGAAGGACGTGCTGAGTCCAGGAGACTGCTGCACTCGGAGTGATTCTGACTCTCAGTCTGGAAGATTGTCATGTCGTCTCACTACATGTATGTTTTGTTCTGCATGATCCTGTTTTCAATCACAACAACAAACAATACAACATTGATGTTCCTTTAAGTGCATACTGTATGTTTCATACATTGACTTTATGAAAAATAGTAATAAGAATAATAATTGTAATTTTACACTAAATGAAGCCACTGTTTGTAATTAAAAATGCAAGACATTGAAATGTATTGGAATCTGTGTCATTGAAGTTACTGAGTTTCATTCTTTCAACATCTAGAACCAAAAGTAAAATGGAAACTTAAAAGGAAAAAGAGACACACATTTTGAGATAAATCTGAAACAGTTTTTATATTTAAGTGAAGAGTATTTTCCGCACTCTTTTTGTGTCCCTGGTTCAGCACCTGTGTGATGAGATATTGTTCAGTGATGCAGGGAGCATTTTCTAAGAACGTTGATGCGTCCAATCATGCTCTGTGTTCAAGACTGGTCGCATATGAATATAATAAGATGTACAGTTTATAAAGGAACTTTTTTCTCCTCATCCAGGACAAGGCCCCATCATTTATGTTATTCTTAAGATTTAACAGACAACATTTAAGAGAAAAACAAATGCCACAAACAAATGGTCGTACAAGAATGGAGAATAGACTGTATGACAGGCATTGTTAAATAATCTGTGATGAATTCCGTTTGCTATTCTAATGAATGCTGTTTCCAAAAGCGTGAGGTTGTCATGTTCACTTTTTATGGTTGTGATATCATAGGGTGAAGTCATAAGCAGTGGCTGGTGCTTTGAAGGCACAGAACGCTTGGATCTGTTTGGAAGAGTATTTGAACAAATGTAAATATTGTCTATTGTAATCCAGAGTGTGTCGTTTTGATTAGCCTTTAGTCCTTCCATTAGCTGATTCCTGTTTTAGGGGATTATCATATCTGTGACACTAAGTAGGATTAGTGTGTGGGGTCAGTGAAGAATCCTCTTAAAGCTCAATGTTTTATGCACATTTATCTGACCTAAGACGATCAACACGAGCAGATCTAACCTTGGATTTTCTCCGAAACCGGCTCCTGTTCAGTGCGAGTGGGAGATGAAAAGTGTCGCTACATGTACATGTGGGAAGTATTTCCCAATGTGAACAAACCACACAAGCTTGTAAAAATATTTATTTTTAATGGTACAATAGGTCACAGTTGCTCACAAATATAATTCCCATTGTGCTTGGAATAGAAGCATCACATGAAATGTACAAAGATAGGCAGGTGCATACAACAGAAACTCACCAGAGACAAACCACTTCAGTAGATATGTGCATATATTTGATTTGTTCTTGTCAGCCAGGTTTTCCCAATAGCAGAAAGTGGTTTTATTATAGTCTGTCTGTGCCTCTGTGTTAAAAGACAATTTGGATCATCAGTCTATTTGATGCAGGGCAAGTGGGAAGATGCTTAAAAGGCACAGTATTGCATGCGTCTTAGTGAAATGCCGAAATGACTTAAATGGCTTCACCAGAAATCATTTTGAATCATCCTGGTCTTGGACATTTGTAATACTTGTAATATTGCTTGAGCCTATAATACATCCTAGTGACTCTACTAAAGATGCTGTGAAGACATGTGAAAGTGCTAAGTTTTAGTTTTTATTACAAAAGAACTGATACAAAAATCTGATATTCTTAGACATACTGTAATGAGTATTTCATTCATTTGTCAATGCTGGTTTCAGAAGTTATAAATTTAGCATTTCTGTATGAAGTTGTGTTTATTGATTTTAAGTAGTACAGCAATTGATGTTTAATGATACAACAGTTAATTGTATTTTGACTTTGACAGATATCTCAGTTTCTCAGATAAAGCAGATAATCGCCCTTACACAACAGAACAACATCAGACGTCAGTGTCTCACCGGAGTCTGCTCTGAACCCAGTTCACTCACATTTCTCTTTTCTCAACCATCTCTCTGATTTAGTTCCTCACTCGTTTTAAATACTGAAGACCTATAACTAATGTGTCTTATTTTCTTCTTTGTTAACAAATTTTAAACCTCATCAAGTTATATCTAGTCTGATAAAAGACACAGCCTGTTCCAGGCAGTAACTTTTAGAATCAATAATATTTATGGATATTACTTAATTGTAATGATCTCAATGATCTTCACAACTAGTTATTGCATAACATGTTTCAATCTCAACATTGTGCTGTGCAAATTATTAATGTATATGCCAAATCTTGTGTGATAATGAAAACTATATACATTAGTGTGTAAAGTGTAAATGATATCGTGTGTTGCCAGTTTCACCTGTAAGAACATGCTTTCAGCACTTGCTTCCTATAAACAGTTCGGTGCATCTCACGGTGCACTTTCTGCCCACAATAGAATGGTGTTGGGTCTGAGGAAACAAACATGCAGGCTGATGTATGCAGCGAACGTCTCCTGTGTGTTGTCGTGTATGGTAGATTTATCCTCACAAAAATAAACTTTATTATTACAATATGCAAAAAGGCATTCCGTACAGAGCTCTTGACAGACAAAAAACATCTTTGGGGCACAATCATATATTATGTGTGGTGTCTGTTGTGTCACTGTCAAAGCCTAGAATGGATGGCTTTCATTTCACTGTCATAAGCTTTGTTTTAATAGAAACTTAGGCCAGTATATAATACTGTATGTGATGGATCCTTCTGAGGCCAAAATGTTTTATCAGACGCGTTCATAATTCTTTATGAAAGTGACATTCTGATAAAGTGCTGCCTGTATCACAAAAGATACAAGTTTATCCATTAAGACAAAATTGCATCATCATGTAAATGTCTTCAATAAAGATAATGTGAATGATTGTGTGAAGCCTCAAACAAATAGGCACCATCTGCATTTTGAGCCATGCAGACGGTGTAAGGGGCATGCAGGGGTGGGATACAGGTTCAATAACAAACCAGTGCTTCATGCTGCTTCACAGAAGTCTCCAACAGAGGCACACCTGCGCTCTTCTGTTGAGACCACCTTCAAATCTGTAATAATAAACAGATTTGAGAGAAATCACCTCTAGCTATTGTTTCCATTAAAGTGCTTATGGAAAAATAAACCATATCTATATACAAACATACAGCTGTCTGTTAAAGCAACCCTCTGTTTCTCCCTCTTGTAAACCGTGCTACAACATCTCTGGATCTGTTTTCTCAGTGAACCAGTCAGGACACCTGCTCAGTAATCCTGAACGTAGTGATTACTGCAGCCTCAGTCGTCCAGGTAATCCCAATGTAACCGGACTTAGGCTGAGTTCCCAGTATTGCATTGAAATCCAAAATGTCCCCTTAAATCGTTCATGAAAAAATATCCTCCTTTTCCAGTTCTGGTGATGCAGGTCTAGAAATATCAAAAAGAGGTTGTGGTGAGCCAGTGCTGGATTTCCTTTCCTTGAGGAGTTGGAGGGCTTCCATAAGTTGTGCCTCTAGTCCAGACATTCGTGCAGAAAGGTTTTTGATATCGTCTTTTAGTTCCAGCTTCAGCTCCTGTAGTGAAGCCTGTAGGGTCTGTTCTGGGATTGGGTAAAATGTATGTTTGTTATCTGGTTGAACGGGACTGCGCTCCTGAGGGGTCAAACGTAAATCCCCGACTTTGTCCAATCGCAAGTCGCTTTTGGTGATACCGCTGTCGCACGAATCTGTCTTTTTCAAGGTGGCTTGTGTTTCGAGCACCTTGGTCCGATCTGGTAAAGTCTCCATAGATTCTGCTTTAGATACTTTGTTCCAATTGTCTGCTTTGGTCATGGACTCCTTAAATCGGCCCCATCCTTTGACTTTTGCCGGTTCTGCTGTGCGGCAAGCGATAAAAGGAACGGGAGGCGGGACGTGCAGCGTGGATTTGTCCGTAGCTTTTACATTTGTCGGGGTTCCTGTCTGAGGGGAGGATGAGGAGGGCGTGGCCGGGCTTTCGGTGACTGTAACGATGCTGGTGGTGGCGATGATGGACTTGGGAGGCGTGTCCACATACATCTGGCCCTTCTCCAGATCGTGCTCGTCCACCTCCGACTTGTCCACGTGAAGCCGGGCCTCCTTCTGCTGCCGGAAGCGCTGGAAGAGTTTGCGAACAGGGTGGTCTGGGGGCAGGTTCAGGGGGGCTTCGTTCTTGCGCTTCTGCCGCTCCTCCTCTTCTCGCTTGACGTCACTGATTTTTCTAAATACAATCTGAAAGAAAAGATAACAATATGTTCAACCGGCTTTTAGGTGTTTGTTTTTGTTTTTGTTTTCAAATAGGGCTCATTCTGTCGGTGCAAAAAATGAATTGTGCATTATGCAGTAACGTGCTCATAACCAAATTTCCTTCTTGACCCAGTCCTCTTCTTTTTGGAGTGTCACACAGACTTCCTGTGTCTGGGTTACTCTGACTTTATTTCAGTCTGCTTGTGCTACTTTTATAGAGATGATTATGTTTGGATATTGTGTGAGCAGTGCAAATGTCACCTTAGTGAGTGTTTTCCCATGACACAATGGGAAAAGTTCACTTGATGCCTCCAGCTTTTAGGTGCATGGAAATACATTGAGACTGAAAAACTACTACACAAAAAGGCATGTGTTAAAATGCTCTTGGTCAATTTTTATTGGACTTATTATCCAAGCAAAACTAAGTCCAAGAATCAAGATGAGGAGATACTTATGTGGTGTACAATCCATTATGCTTTCATTTTGAGTAATAGGTGTCCATTAGTGATTTTCAAAAACAAATTTATTATCGGATGTCTTTACACTTTCAGGTTATTATAGGAATGTTCAAAATGTGACTGTATTTCGGCAGAACTGAAAAAAAAAAGTGCAATGATGTGGGACTTTAGACGGTATAATTCCTCAAAAGAGAACAGTGTGTTCTTTAGAATTTAGCATCTCCAAAAATAAAGTGTTTTTACTGTGTTTTGTCTGTTTTGGCCATAACACATCTATAACTTATGAGGTAAAATACACTACACAACAGTGGATCATCTGCATTCTGTGCAGAGGTTGACCCTTTATCAGCGGCAATATTAAGAAATATCTAATATTAATACTGCCTTTATATTTAGGCTTAGATAAAGATTTGGACTGCCAGGGCTGGAGGATTTTACCTGTTGTATAAGGTTATTAGGGGTAGTGGAAACCTAATCAGACACAGGTAGAACATGCAAAATCCAATTAGAAAGAGTGGACCATGATTCGAACTCAGAGTAACGAGAGTGCTAACCACTCAGCCACCGTGCCAAGCAGGTTGACCTCTAATACTGAGTTTGTAAACATCCCTCCAGATAACCAACCGTGGACTTTCCATTTAATTATTATGCTAATGTTTTGTTTTTGTACTTAAGTCTTGCTTCTTCATCATGCTAAAGTGGGAAATTTTAAGACTTATTTCCTTTAGATTTTCTAGTGATTCTTTTTATGCTAGAGGTAGAGATTTTATTTAATTTCTACTTTTTTCAGTATAGAGCTATTATTCATTTTTCTTGTGCTCCTCATTCCTACTGTTCTGTAACTTGTGATGGGCCTGGTCCAGCGTCTCATTTCTGACACAGGAACGTCAGGTATAGCGCCCCCTGCTTGGCGCATGCCATCTCTCGCAGTATGTACACTTAATACATTTTAAGTTGCCGTTCCGCTCTATCCCGCCGCTGAAATCCAATGAGCGCAGAGTCCATCCATCATGTGTGAACAGCGAGCATGAGACTGTCCATATCCCATCAGCAGAAACACTGATGTTGTCGACTTCAGCCACTCCAGCAGAGGGTAGGAGGCGAGCACCGGCTTTTCCATTTCAGAAATACAACCTCATGAGTTTTATATGGCACCCACACTTGGCGCGCCGCCTTATCTATCTGGGCATTTCCCGGCTGCATACAGAAAGCATTGGACCCTTGTGAATAGTTTAGCGTAATACAGAAGATGAAATTGCCCCTGAATATGCTCGCAATCTCACTCTAGCTCTCAGGGGCAGGTTAACCTTATTGAAAGATGATTGGGGGCGACAATGTCTGTGCTGTTTAGGCTTGGAACAAGTACATGTGAGTTATGCATGACGCTCTCAAGGGGGTTTCTTTGACGCCGCGCTGCTGAGGCTTTCAATGATTTAATGATTTCATTTTGAGGAACGTAATGGTATAGTCCATAGTGGTTTTCATGATGACGTCACACTCTCTGACAGGTGACCGATATTGCCGATTGATTACATTGGACTTCTCAATAGGTTGCTTTCCTGTGACATCACAACTTTGCAAAGAGTTTAAAATTGTGGTGGAGGGTTGTGGAAAAATCTGTCTTGGTAACTATGGTAACCGTCAAAAATCAGACTTCGGGCTTAGGTTTGAGCAAATTTCTCAGTAATTCCTGAGCCAAATCCATATGACACAAAAACTGTCACAAAACTCCCCATTTGTTTAATTATTATCTCATGAAGTGGTGACAATATACAAAACGCATAAAAATGCCGTTGGCCTATAAAAAAGACCTATACGGCAAATTATAGTTTTGGATATACATCGTATTGTTATACCCTG
>JAPMNZ010964546.1:0-22157 GCA_029875035.1 Pomatoschistus microps | reverse complement strand
AAAAATAACAATTGTGAACCGCTTTGAGGCTCTAGTTAGAGTGAAAAGGCGGTATATAAATAAATACTTACTTACTTACTACTTACTACTACACAGCAGACTCATTGTGCTATGAATTCCGAATTTTGAATATTGTATTGGTTGTGTGCCAAGTTCTCATTCACTGTGGTTCTCCATGTTTCCCTTTTTCCCATTTAATTACACACTTTATTGTGAATATTTATTTCTCAGTTTCTCTTTGTTCATATTTTGTTAGCAGGAAAAAAGTGCTCTTAAATGATTAGTTTTGGAATGAATGGATTCACCACATTATCAATAGAGAAGCGTATATGGCACGCTGTTCCATACTGCCACACTGTCTATGGCACTATAATCGGGTTTATTTCACTTTTCATTCTGGCAAAATGAAACGTGAAAAAAAAAAACAATTGCACTGAAGCCATAGATCACTGAAAGATTGTGATCAATGTATCGGGCACCTCTGGTCTAAGGACAATGATGCTCCGGGACATCGCGTGTTCATTTATTTCTATTCCCTTGGCCAATCCTGGGCCAAGTTCCACATCGTCTTTGTCAGTATACCTTATATCATTTATGATCCAATATTTTCTTCATGTACGTGTCTAATGGTGAGGACAATCTTCAAACAACGTGCATGATGATTGGCCCGTAGAGAGGACTTTCATGCAAAAGAATAATATGAATCTTTGTTTGGGAATGTAATCACTATCAAATACCATGAAGTTTTAACGGCACATGAACAACAATCGAAATACAATTCTACGACATGAATGCTATGGGGGATCAATAAAGTATCTATCTATCTATCTATTGGCAATCAAAAAAACACAAATTTCTCATCTTTCATAGACAAATCCTAATACTAAATTCCAAAAGACAATAAATGGTTTGCGTGGCGTGTATAGGAGTTGGTGACAGCTGAGCACAAAAAGACAGATAGTTCTATAAGGAGCAGACGAAATGTCCCGGCCGTCAGCGGTTCACCTGGTGGTAATGGGGTCGCTCACACATGCACACTCATGCGTGCACTCACTTCCCAGGAGCAGAGGTGGCAGGTGACAAGGTGACTCTGATAGTTGGTTCCTGTCAGAGCTGGTCACTATTGAGTGGACACATACACAGTCGCATAGGAGCTGCTGTTTAAAAGCACACGGCACAAATGTAGCCCCGGATATAAATATATTCTGGAATATGCACAAGTGATTTGAAGCTTCTTGAATGGCATATTTGGGTATTCTCCGTGGTCATACTCCTACCTGCCTAATGCCTGACAGAGCACACAGTGTCACACCTCCACACTGAGGCAGCATGCCAAATGTCAAGTGCTTTAATATGCATGTGCCATGTGAAGTGTGCAGGGTGGTTAAGTCTCACAATGACAGCCTGCATATTATTCCTTTTGTCAGCAGCTCCAGCCTTTCACACCCCACTAAACTCTGTTCATTATGTCCATTGGTCATTGTTTCACCATGGAATTAAAAAGAAAAGGAAAATCCATAGTCATACATATGTTTGATTTAATGAGAGAACAGTGCGGGAAACATGAAAAAGGGCATTAAAAGGTACTTGCGTGCTGTAAAACTATTTGTGTTATAATTAGGACTACAGACTTACATGCGTTTTTAACAAGCTTGCGACGTGTTCATGGTGACAGACTTGCGTTGCGGGTTCAATGCTTCATCCATCTCTCACATGCTTTTTTCAATATGAATCACGGCCTCATCCTGTGGAATTATGCCGGAAAATAAAATGGCGCCGTAGCAATGGCTCTGGTGTGTGCTGTCTGGGATGTCTTGCACAGTTTTGGCAAATACATTTTGAATCTTGAATGAATCTTATTGCACATATATACTACATTATGATATTTTGGATTTACTTCTATGATATCCCGTACTGTAGTCCTCCAGATACTCCAGAAATGTTCCATGGTATTTAAAACGGTCTTAATGATAAAACAAACATTTCTAGCTCTTATATTTTTGATTAAGTAAAAACTAATAAGTCAAAATGGTCTGTGACATCAGAAGGGTAAGAATAAGTCAGAGTTCTGAGACTAAATCAAAGGAGCAGTATGTCAAAATCTGGCCATTAGTGGTACTGCAACCTCTCCCACTCTCCCTGATTCAGGTTGCCAGATATGCAGACGAATCAAGATGGGACCATAATATCAAGAGTATTATCAACAACAAATCTTCACAAAGGCCCTGATAGAAATCCTTGTTTTATGATTTGAGAACTATAACAAGTTTTTAGTAGATGGTATGTCCCGAGTCGCCCCATGAAAAACCTAAGCACTTGAGGAAACTTCACGGACACAGGGAGAACATGCAGACCCCACCAATTCCTGTGTTCTGTATGATCCCTGGATGAGAGGACCACTACTACTCTAATCACTAAATGTTCTGGCTGAGAAGATATCTTAGCCTCTGAAATCTCTTCAAACTCTTGATTGTTTTTGTTTCTTGTTTCTTTCGGTCTGCCACTTCGAAACTCCATCCGATTGATGAAAGATAACCTCACACCTTTAAAGAGTAAGCTATAATATATAACATTTATGGACATTTATCAACACTTATGGACATTGGTAAACTCCCTTTGGACCAATATCTTTGTGTTCTCTCTATTCTTTGTGTTTGAACTCTATACAAGATTACATTGAATTAATATGACTGATCCTAGACAGAAATGTGTAGCCATTTTTGACATCCTCTTGTTTTTGTTTTTTTTATCCTGAAGAGGGTTTTGAAACTTCCACTTTCTTGACATGACTCAAAATAAACTGCAGTTTTATTCATCTTGCATTTGTCAAAACACCAGGCAGCCTCCTTATTTACACTGATGATACCTGGTCTAATGTCTCCCAACCCACTAAACGTGTGAGTTGTTTGCTCGCTCTATTTAACCACCAGTTCTGGCAGTGCCTGTGTTTACTTTCTCCCGTATGCAGAAACAACCTTGAAACGCAACAGATGTTCAAACTCACCTCGCTGAACTTCACAAATCAAAGTTAGCGCACTAATAATGAGCTCTTTTCAGTTAGAGGGAAAGACTTGGAGATACACAATACCAATCATTAACAGCTAAAGCTTGAGTTTCTACTTTGCAGCTGCCTGTTCTGGATAAGATAAGAGTGTGCGTGTACGTGTGTGTTTATGCCTGAAAACACCTGTTCAAACAGCGCTTTAGAAATACAACTGAATAAATACATTTGACGTATACTGTAACCACCACCTGTCTGTTTTGCGTTGTAAAGGCGTGTGCGCTGTGAACATTGACTTTGATGACATCAAAAATGTTATAGAGGCCTCTAAGCCGCTGTAGTGACTGTGTTAAGATAAGATACACAACAAAGTTTGCTCTACCCTTTGGAGTTAAAGAAAAAATACAAAGTTTACTTCATAATTGATCATGTTGAAAAGTGAATTGATCCCTGGGTACTGGCTATGAAGGAGAGTCTGCACTATATCTGCACTGTTATGAGAAGAAATGGCATTACAGATTTTGAATTGCCCCTTCCTGTGGCTCTGGGGTGAATATCCCTTAACNCCCCCCTTCTGTTACATCCGGCTAATCCTCTGTTACTTCTGTCCAAGATCTGGAGATTGGTTTCCAGGCACTGCACCATAGTTGTCCACTCCTCTTGACATGTATTCAATCACTACAGATAAATCAATTATGAATAACTCTCATCAAGAAACATTTTGAGGACATTTTCCCCATTAAATAGATTATACTGGTGTGTTTTGAATTACTAAGCAATATGGCAACAGGCCCATCCCTCATCAGACTGGAATAAAGAGAGATCTCAGATGTAATTATGTTCAGGTTCAGGTTTCTTCATCTGTACCATAGGTACTGGTCTGGTGTGTGTGTGAGACCATAGGGCTGGTCCCATACACACGTTCACGCATGTTTTATAGATAAAGAAACACATTACAACATATGTGCACATCTGCAAATGAAATGTATTATTCATCTGGGAAATACAACAATAAAGAAATAAATACACATAATTATTGTAGACTAAAAAATGTCTTCTGTAGAAGTGGCCTGTTTTCTTGAAAAAGTCAGTAAAACAATAGCAGCGGGGCTAAAGCATGGCGACGAGACATGGCCCCCTGTGCTCTGTCTGGTGTACACCGGGGTAGTCTTGTTTTGTTTTTCCAATGTGGTTTTACTGCAAATGGAATATAAACTAAATCTTAAATGTGAATCTTTCTTATATCTGCCCTATATCTGCCCTGATGTCGACCTAAGTGGTCGAAACACGTTGGTGTCCCGAGTAAAAAAATGATTTTTACTTTTAAGTCATTTGTGCCTCAGACCTTTTTTTTCCTAATCTTATAGCTCTTGGTCTTCACTTTTGGGACTGAACTCTGTCCTGAAGGAAAGAGCTCAGTCTGTAATATTCAGTGACATACTAAATACTGTATGTTGGTAAATTGCTTGAGTTGGTTTTTGCCAACATATTCTTCCATCTTTATGTTGGATGATGTAGTTGCCGCCCTCAAACTAAACCATATTTAGTTTCCCTGTGTTTGTTGTCCGTTAAGTGCATGTTTAGATGTATGGCCATATCCTCCTGATCCACCTTCATTTCTGATTAGATTAAATGCAGGAACCTCATGCAGTTCCAGACCAGCCATGTTGACCTTTGGATACCCGCTGCACTAACATTGGTCATTGGACAAACTCAAGTGAGGTGTTTACATCCGCTGGTACAGATCAATTTATTTTGTCTCATGCTGAACTTGCTTAGAATTGATTTTGAATTAAATGCTCCAGTAAATAACGCTTGTGACTGATTCGTACATACTTGTAGATATGTGGCTAATTCTCTATTTGTATTCAGGGCTGTGTTCTGTTTTTTTTCTTTATTTATTTATTTTTTTTCTCTATGAATTAGACTTTCAATAAAGGCAACTCCAGGAAATACATCTTGGCAAAGGTTATCTGTTCTGGGGCTTACACTTTGTGGTGCGAGGCGTGCAGTGGCATGTGCAATACAATATTCTTATCAGCTGATCATAGCCTTGTAAACATATGACTCTAGTGAAAATAGGATATACTTTTCAGCGATATCATTGTTGTTGTTGTAGAGGAGATAGCTGTACAATGGGTAAATAATCATTCTTTTTGTATTGATTGGATTGTAAAACTCCGGCGTTCGCTCAATATGTTGTTTGCTAATGGTCGTTCTTATTTCATTCAACCTGTACTTTTATTCTTGTAAGCACTACTTTTGAAATATATATTTGGTGGCTTTTGATTATGTTCAAGCAGAGAGCATGCTGTGTCCCCAAGCAGCGCACGCACACACCCAATACCTTTTAATTGCATCCCTCCGGCTAGGGTATATTAAGAGATTACTGATATCGCTTCGGTTTTACGATACCACTAACTTACAAACATACACAGCTTCTACTGCGCTGGAGATAAAACCATGTCTTTATTGTGGAAGAAAGTTGTAACTCTCCATATGTCTCAAACACCACTCAATAGTCCCTGCTTGGCTCCGCGCTGCTCCCAACTCCCTGAGGCCTGTAAACTGCCTGGCCTCTATTCTCACTGCTCTGACATCAGGTTTCCAAGACCACCATCTGTCCCTATATTATTTCAAAAACTCTCAAAGAACACTACTGCAGTGTGGGGCAAAATGTGACCCATGATCCAGTTGGAGATTTTTGTTTTAAAAGGATTATTGTTTTATAATAACTTTTCACTATATATATATTTAGATAGAGATGTATTGATATTGACGTATTTGCAGCCGTCAAAGAAACATAGCAGCTACTTGTATTGTTTTTTGTGTGCTCCCTGTGTGCTCTGACTACTGTCCTGTATGTGCGCTGCAACATTGAAATTTCCCCACTGTGGGACGAATAAAGTCTTTTACTTATCTTATTTTTTTATAATGTTCTCGTTTTGACTTTGTTGAGTGGGACATTACCTGCTGTAAATATACATGATAGTCTTGGATCAAAGCTGTAGTACATGAATAGAGACCCTTTGAGGTGCCTTTTGTTTAAACTGAGCAACACAAATAAATGTGCTTTGCCTGGTTTAAGAAATATGCATTCCTTCCAGTGTTCCAGTTTCTCCAACCACTAAAAACTACAATAACCACTCATAAGACCCTCTTCTGCTCAACTAAAACTATGCTTGACTAAAAAAACTGCAAAAAGTGTGACAAAAATTAGCTGAAATTTTGAAAAAATGATCTTAATTTGAGCACATTTTGACTGCCTTGAAACTACATTTGCCGAAGAGACAAGCAAAATTATCTTGCTTTATAAAAATACATAAAATGTCTCCCTTGGAATGAGAAAATAAGACTAAAACTTGTGTTAAGAGATTCAGAATGGACTCAAAACTACAAACTAAAAACCAAGTAATTATAACCATAGTTTGCAGTGTAATCCAAAGTGTTTTCACCAGTTTGTTTTTGTACACTCAAAGACGCTGTACATGACATTATTAATTCAGTACACTACTACTTGTATACCACAACTGTAGCCACAGCTGCTCTGGGGCAGACTGACGGAAGCAACGCTACTGATCTGTGTCATCAGCCCCTCCGACCATCGTCAATCATTCATTCGGTGTCTTGCCAGATGACACAAGAGTTTGGCACTTCACAGCTGTCCCACTGGTGCTCCCAAAGGTCTCCCATCACAGCACTACCCAGGCCCTGACTCATCACCCACACTGCCCACGAGTCTGGTGTCTGCATGAATGACACAATGCATGTGGTGGTCAGAGGGCTAATGGCACAGATTAGTGACCTCACTTCTGTCCGTCCACCCAAGGGCAGCTGTGGCTACAGTAGTAGTCTATCACTGTGTTTGGAGTGAATCAATATAACCATGTGAAGCATCTATAGTTGTCATGAAAAGTTTGATTATTATTATCATTATTATCAATACAGATTGTTTTAACCCAGATATTGGTGGGACACAAACTGGTTAAATGTAATCAGTTATTTGTTTGTGTTGTTATTTATAGAGTGCACTACACAATAATCCTAATCTAGTGCACTACACAATGAGCCTAATCTAGAGCTTTATGGCATTATGGCATAAATACTGATCTGAATACATCTCTGGTTTGCTTTGAGGCTCAGTGACCAACAGTGGATATACAAGTTCATCAATATTGCATATGGGAAGATTTTAAGTTTTCATGAAAGCCTGCGTTGTGAGTGGGTGGCTGACCATATGGTGTCAGTGTTCTGAATAGCAGATGACCTCAGATCAGATTTATCTGAGGAGGAGATGGACGGGCTGCTGGGGTGATTTGGCAACGCACTTCATCCAACATTCATGCCAATAAACGAACCGGCCTAAACTGAGCAGCGGAGATAAAGACAGGGTTATGACAAGCAGCTTTGAACTCCAACAAAAACACAACAAAAGGAAATCAAATATTAGAGAACTAGAAAAACTAGTTCTATTCAAATGAAACTTTAGAATATTTATCTTATGGGAAGGGGTAGAGGTGTGTTTCACAAATTTAACCCTAGACCGTTTTAGCTATAGAGTTTTAACCCTTAGCAGCCATTAATGCTAAAACAGTACAACATTTTAATGTACAGTATAATGTACATGCACATTTATGTATTCTAATGCACATGTATGTATCTAAACTAAAATAACCTCATATATTATTTCTCTGACACTGAGTGCACATGCTGGGTTCACAGTAAAGGAACCTTAATGATGAGTTGCCGTTGCATTCACAGCTAATAACAACATCAAATAGTACTTTCTTTTTTAACACTGTTAAAACCTGTGCTATAAAAGAACAAAAAACAAGAACAATGTCATTTGGAAAACTATCGCAGGGAGGAGGGTTTTCCAAAGTCCAGTTTGTGGAGAAGCAAACTCACAGTAGGATTTTTTAAAACTACTTTTGTATAATAATGTTTTGCCTTAAAGTTACATAATGGGCTTTAAAAAAAAAAAAACACACTCTTATAATGTAACAAGTGAGAAATATTTCTGACATAAGGGGTTTGAGGATTTAATTATGTCATTGGTAAATAATAGTAGACACTTGTATTAAATATAACGTGAAATGCAATTTTGTTGAATAATTACCAAAAATAACAATTCATTTATTTAAAAAATACTTAACTCTTGTGTCCTCTGTGAACAAAACTCTTCTACAGAAAGTACTACAGGGTAAGCTTGGTGTTTACTACGCTCTTTCTATATTTAATTTGTATATTTTGGTAAGTCATGGTCAACAACAAAGCAGCTGTTCATAAACAGACTAATCCAACCAATATCAGAATAACAAAAGACAAGTTTGGATTATCTGGGAGGGGGCCGGGCCTGAGGAGTAGCCTACTTATTAAACCCAAAGTACTAGGGACAGGGGGAGGGGCGAGCCAGTACAGACAAAAGAGAAGAGAGTGTAGAGAGTGGCCCAAAAGAACACCTGTTGAGATTAAGGCTGGCACGCGACCCACTCGGACTCGCGTGGCAGCTGCGCCTCACTCCAACAAAAAGCAAAGTTTGAATGCACTACTTATCCTGCAGGTCATGTGTGAGCGGCATCCTAATGTGCACACAGGGGGACAGAGGCAGAGCGAGAGGCTGGGAGACACACACAGGGACAGACAAAAGTGTGGGCAGCCAAGAAAGACTCGCATTCAAGTGAACTATGAGCCCCAAGTGGGTGAAAGGTCCTATTTATTATCTACATGTAAAATAGGAACTGGCACAATGGACGACATTTGCTTATTACACACAAGCTAATAATGAGTGGTTCAACCGATCAACGTTTCAGCTGTCCCTCCAGGTGCACTGACTAGAAGAGTTGTTACCACAGGTCCACAAACCCGTGTGCTCGAGTGGAAAAATAGTTTGACGGTGGTGTTTTTGTGGACTGTGAAAAAAGAAGAGGAAATGTGAATGTTTATTTGAAAGTCATTCAATGGCAACTATTTATTCAAACTTGATTTTGAACTTTAAGGCATCAGTTTTCGACTCATGGCATTGTTCATCCACTCCATACACTAACTCTAACCCTACACACTGGTGGTAAAGTACTGCAGTAGCCACAGCTGCCCTGGGACAGCTTGCTTAGAGATATGTTTTGTTTATTATAACCCTCACAAGAGGTGCATGATGTGGGCATGCTTAAATATCAACTTCCAGTACTCTTCTAGAATCCTTTTGTTTTCAAAGCTATGATGATTTATCTCTTTATCCCACACCTCCTCCTCACCTGGAGACACAAGGTTTTCATCTGTCAGGCCAATACTGGAAGAAGGCCATATTCATGTTGATCTAGTGGAATACTTTAGGACTTTAACAGTTGTTGCAAATAAGTCTTTGAATGTCATGGGTTATGTTTTGACGTACCTTCATGCTAGATAAATACGCTCAAACTTTTCCTGTGCCTCCTTATTAACGATCATTGAGTTTATGATTTCATAATTTTTATTTCCATTGCTGGTTCTACTCCATGAACACACAAATTGGAGGCCAATTACCCAACGCTTTACTTGGATGCGCTGAAGATATGAGCCCATATTGAATAAAATTGTAGTCAGTGAATTGCATCCGGTAGGGCGAGTGCCATGCCTCCATACTAATTTCCCTGTGGTGATCCTAGTCACCTCTGCGCTCTCCTCATACGCTCACATCGACATTATCTCTATCTCTCTGTGAGTTGCCCATTACTCTGGAGCACAAGTCCTGGTTAAATGGCTTTATGATTGTGTGACTACTGGATGGCCTTCACAGTGACCACACGTTGAAGACATTAGACATCATTCTCCTTCTCTATTAGACGCTAAAGAATATGAATTCCTTGCTATGGAGGCTGGTGGACACATCATCCAAAGATCTGTCCTTTGTTAACTGTCTGCAGCACAATGAGAGCTGATTACGCTGACAAAGGGAGAAGGCAAAATGGTTTACATGCCTTCCTATTGCTCCGAGACATTATGTAATTCACCTCTGGTAACTGCTCTGTGCGCCTGGTCTCTGATCCCTTTTACCCTCGGCCCCGAATCCTGTCCGGCTCTGCGACGCCATCTAGTGGCGACTGTCAACATGAGACTGTAGTCTGCTGCTGCCTCATGTGCCAGCGTTTTGCTTTCCCTCATGCACCCCATTGATAAGCGTTCTGCTATATTGATAATAAGCTACTCATTTATTTAAAATACTAAATTAAATTACACTGATTGTATTCCTGCACGGTGTTAATGAATCCCACAAAGATACCACATAAATATGATTTAGATTTTGAATAATATAATAACCAATTTGATCAGTGTAATGAAACGGAATGCATAAACTACGATTCACTTGTGCGTAAAAATGACCACGTGCGCCACAACCACCGCGCGGTGCCATGTGTTTATTTGTGTGTCACCTGAGCTGCTTGTTTATGTCAGTGCGCGCCCGGGCAGATTGTCACTTTCAGCGTGCGCATATGTGCACACTCGCACACCTCCTGTAAGATCTCCGGGTTTAGCGTGCGAGAGGTCTGGATTGTGCGTTATTTGACAAAAGACCGCCCTGCCCCGCCTGATTGAGAGAGAGGGGAAGAGGGAGGGAGAAGGGTTATACAGTTGGCTTCCAATCTTCACACCAGACTAACGATAACGCTGCGCACAGAGACGTCTCATTGGAGAAGGCGCAGCAGTGGAAACACTTTCTGTTCAGACACAGTGAGGGTGACTGTACAAGGCAACCACCTGTGGACACAAATGAACAGATAAAAATCAAACAATAGAAAATAAAGTATTGCGAATTGACAAAAGTGTGCAACTAATTGAAAATGAGCAATTATTTTGGGGAAAACTAAGCCATAAGTGACAAAACATGTGAACTCCTTATGTAACTTAGACAAACTATAGTCCTGAACCTGCTTGTCCGAAATTCTACTTTTACTACAACTATATAAGTTTTACTCTGGTGGAACAGAGTGTACAGGGGGGAGTTTCCATATGGTAACTTCCCATATGGATCTATGCTAATGGCACACACATGCTCGTGGTAAGGGAGAGCAGAGAAGGGGTCCATAACATAAGCCATGTCTGTTGAAAAAAAAATTGAAGTTTCTTGTATTCTGGAATGAGGTCAGACACGAGACTCCTCATTGCACGCGCTGATTATTATTAGATTCTCTGAGCCAATGGGAGCCAAGAGGGGCGTGTTTTTGGCGCAGAGGCAGGGTAGCGACAGCGTCTCATTGGTGGATTTTTATCGCTGTTGTATCTGGGAAGGGATAAATTGAAGCAAGGGGCCGGTATTGGAAGGTTGCTTGAAACTCGACTGCAGCTATTGCAAATGGAAAGGCGGACAGTGTGACTCGCTCAAGACTGCCTTTTCCCAACTCAGCATGCATGGCTTTTGTTTTTAGAAGAAGGAACAGGGCTGATACCTTACACACTGTTGGAGCCCTGCAAAGACTTGTGTTCACGCACTCCACGGCTCAGTAGATTCAAAGAACAAGACTACGGCAGAGACTGGAGAGAGCCGCACGGCACATATAACCCTGGAAATTAAACTTTTTTAACAGCATATCCGGGCCTTTTGGGGCTACACTGGACCAGACTTCTCAGGACTCAACTGTTTTACACTGTTTTTACGCAGCGCGAACTGTGAAGAGTGGCTGAAAAGAGCTGAGTTTGCTTTAAAGTAAAGAGGGAGAGAAAGAGCCCATACAGCTCTCCCTCTGCGCTCTAACCGGACAGCATGGTGCAGAAAATGAGCCACACGGAGAGCACCGCTGAGGCGCTCTCCTTCTTCAGCGGGGACTCCAGCTCCGACTCTGGCGCATGCATGGACCTGGACGCAGCCGCTTCGCCTCTGTCCCCGGCATCCACGGCATCATCCACCGCGGGGGACAAGCTGGGGGAGAACCCGGCGTGGTGTAAGACCCCGAGTGGCCACATCAAGAGACCCATGAACGCATTTATGGTGTGGTCCCAGATCGAGAGGAGAAAGATCATGGAGCAGTCCCCAGACATGCACAACGCAGAGATCTCCAAGAGGCTGGGCAAGCGGTGGAAGCTGCTCCGAGACAGCGACAAGATCCCCTTCATCAGAGAGGCAGAGCGGCTCAGGCTCAAGCACATGGCGGACTATCCAGACTACAAGTACCGGCCCAGGAAGAAAGTCAAGTCAAGCGTGTCCAAACCTGGCGACAAGGCGGAGAAAGTAAGCTCTAACAACACCAGCACAAATAATAAAACATCTTCATCCAGGAAGAGTGGCTCCAAGTCACCAAAGCCACACAAATCAGTCTTCAACACCAAAGCGTTTGAATCAGACCATCACAACTCTCTGTACAAGTCAAAGCCTTTCTCATCAAAACACAGCCTGGACTCCAAGAAGCCCAAGCGGGTCTACGTGTTCACCAACGCCGCCTCCTCTGTAGTGGTCCCCGCCAGCCCCACGCTCAGCAGCTCGGCAGAAAGCAGCGACCCGCTCAGCCTGTATGAGGACCCGGCGGGCTGCAGAGAGGAGGACGCGCACTCCCCAAGTTCCAGCAGCAGCTCCAGCAGCAGTAGTACCGGGGTGGGAGGGCTCTATGGCGGCCACACTTACACCAGCAGTCGCCGCTCTTCGTCTCCCACTCCCTCCGCCTCGCACTCGTCCCATTCTTCATCATCCTCGTCTTCCTCGGAGGATGAGGAGTTTGAGGACGACTTACTGGACATCAACCCGAGCCCCAGCTTTGACGGTATGTCCCTGAGCAGCGGCTTCGGCTCATCCGTGCTGGACAGAGACTTGGATTTGAACTTTGAGTCCGGCTCCGGGGGGTCCCATTTCGAGTTCCCCGACTACTGCACACCTGAAGTCAGTGAGATGATCTCCGGGGATTGGCTCGAGTCCACTATTTCCAATCTTGTGTTCACGTACTGAGCGCGTAAAAGTGGCCCCTCGCTGCCTTGAGAAAGTTAAATCTTAAAAAGTGGGCGTTATAGTTTGCGTGGCGCACCAGACTAGCAGAAAGCCCGACTCCAAGCCTCTTTCCCTCGCCCTGAAAGTCGCTGGAAAACAAACTTTTGAGTTTTTGTGGACTTGGGCAGAAAACAGAGGCAGAGAAAAAGGGGAGAGAGGAGACTGTGACTGGCGACAGACGTGCGCGCACTGAAACGCCACTCAGCTCCGACTGTTTTGAACTCAAACTGTGATTTATTTGCACGATAGCTCTGCGGTCCGCCGTTCACTTTAACTAGAAAAAGGGACATTTCACGAGTTTGAACGCTCCAAGTGAACTCCACCACTGACAAGGTACAATAGGACTGCTGTGTCGTGCGACAGGTTTATTGTTGTGTGTCACAAAGAGGGATTTCCTTTTTGATAAACCGAGGTGGGTCGCCGTTTTTTAGTTTTCAAGTATTTTCAAACGCAAAAAACACGTTAAAAGCATGATCGCCTACTTTGTTCCTATCTTGTGCTGAGATTTTCTGTGAGAACACTTTAGTCTTGATAGTATTTAAAATGGATAGGTGGCGCTCGCTTCGGTTCTTCTCTCTAAAGACAAAATATGGACATTGAAATAATCACCAGCTGTTGTAATGTTTCAAACTTCTTCAGGATTCAACTTCAAATCTGTGCTGAACTTTATATACACTTTCTCTACGATTCAGGACCAAATTGTTTATTGTTTATTTCAGATGATAGCTATAGAGAAATCCTCACTGTTATTTTGGTTCATTTTCTGAGCTTTGTTTTTTTTGTACATGTGTCAGATGCCATTTTATACTGGATATTGTATTTATATACTGGGCCAAGCATTTTTGACTTGATCATTTTTTATTTCTTGTACTAGTCCTGTTGTTTTTGTCAGTCTGTCACATTTCCTTCTCAGGCGAAGGGCTAGAGTTTTACGAACACACAACTTTTTAAGTTCTTTTTTATATCTAAATGTACACACTTTTTGGAAAAGAAGAAACAGTTTGTTTATTTTCTCAGTGTATTTTTGTACAAATCTATATGGAAAAGGGGAAGTCAACAATCGGCGTGTGTAGCCTAATACAGTTGTATTGGATTTCCTAATTTTAAGACATGGGCAGGCTGGTTTCAATGCTGCCTTCAAGTGCTCATTCTTACCTTGTACTTTTAAGACTGTTTTTAATTTATTAATCAAAGGCACCAAACTACTATTACAGGGAAACAAATCTACCAGCAGTGAGGACCGATACCCTTTGGATGGCTGACCCCTGAACTCGTGAGATATATTAAGTATAGATCCTTCTAGATATGAACGATAGCACTTGAACGCAGCACCAGTCTTTCTGTCAGCCTCCCTCCTACGTTTACAGTGCCAAGTCTCAGACTTCTATCGGCACAGGCACACCATGCTGCCTGTGCACCACGTGGTTTTCAACAGCATCACTCTCTAACAAACCACTCCTATGTTGTGTTGCGTTTTCTTTCTGATAATCCTGCCTATGACAACAACACGAGGAGATTGTAGCTTTAAATTTGACTTGTTTGTCACTGTTTGTCATGAATTGATGTCAGATCTACAGGATGGAACAGGTTACATAATAACAAGCAACAAGACTGAGAACAGCAAGCATATTCAAATTTCTGACTTGAGTTCATCTACTTGTACTGCGTTTCTCATTGTATTTGAATATATAATCTTTTCTACTTGTCGGCTAACTAGCTAATAATTGTTTTAGTATCTTTATGGCATGGTGAATAGCATTTGTATTTCAGATTCAGGTTATTAGCTGTTGTGTTTTTAAGAAAAAAATGAAAAATGATGAAACGTGAACTCGATCTTTGTATATTTGACTGTATCATAAAGCAAAAAGATTGTGTGTTTATGTACGTTGTTGCTATCAAGGACAGGCACTGTCTTGAACTGCTATCTTTTACACTCTTACACTTATGAGGTGGTCAGTTCAGGACTCATTTTTATATATATCAAAGCATTTTAAATATATTAACTTTATTTTTCATTCATCCTGTGCAATATGCTGTGTAGATTTCGTTCATTTATTGTCTAATCATGCCATATACAAAGGAACCATCCTTCGTAGGGGCTCAAAGGGAGGGGAGACTCATGCCAGCTAAATTGTGTCCATTCACTGCCTGTCAGATTGTTGATATAAACTTGTGTACAGAACTTTTTTCAAAGAAGGAAATAAATATCAGCTGGAACTGAAACTCTATTTCTTATGGTGATTTCTTCTAACCCATGACTCTCTTTCAGTGGTCCAGAAAGATCCAGGAATCGACCACTGCAAACATACAACAACCCATGGTTATGTCTTTTCTGGGTAAACAGCTTTGCTTAACGTGGGTTTGGATTCACACATGCATTACACATATAGTATCACATTTATCACTGCGTGCTAAAACATCATTGGTGAAAGTAAATAAAATATGAAAATCCTTCTACACTTTTCCATAGTCATACTGTAGAGGCAATACTGGTCTAATAGTATTCTAAAATGCATGGATTTGTTGTGAGGCATCATACATGGCAAAACCAAAGTCTTCTTAAGAGCAGACACTTGTCCTATTACTGCTCTCAAATACTTTAACATGAGCCTATTAGAGAATCCATGTTCAGTCAGCGATGAGACGATGACTATGAGCAGTTATGTCACCATCAACTCTGTAACACTAATGCACTACTAATGTACAAAGCTTGTAAGCAAGTTTCACGTGTCGTCGGTGGCCGTTCCAAGCTAGCACCATCTATCGCAAAAGCATGCCCTATTCTCATAGTATCCAAATAACAGAGTTGGTGAATGTGAGATATATATAAAGGTAGTTCTTATGTTTCATGTTAAATGGCAGCAGTGCTGAGGTACACTGTCTGGTGTTCAGACAGTCATGGTTCCCTTCCCCCTCTCCAGACAGTCCCTCATTGTGGGGGATGGGCCGGTCTCGCAGCAGCAGTCAGCCAAGGGCCCTCCAGCATCGCTGACTATAGCTTTACGTGTGTACCTCCAATCTTTGCACATCCACATGTTGGAGGTTGTGGGAAATCTATGCATGAAATTAAACAATATCACCACAACATTGGGTCAATACTTGAAATGTTCTTGACATGTGCTTCAAGCTTCGTAGACAAATCACGCAATGAAACACAATAATCAATAACACATGCTTGATTTACACTCAAGTGTAGTGCAGTTGTTCTGTTATTTGTACACTCTTGCTTATAATAACATGACAGCTGTGTTTGTTTGTTTGAAATTACATTGATTTGACTTTACACTATTTGGTAACTGCATCATATCATTTTCTTGATCAAACTAGAAAGATATTTTTTTCCGTATCACACATTTTACAAAAGATCTGTACATCAATTAGTTTGACACCAGGAGAGACATTGTTTTAAATCATTATATTATATTTTCCAGGTAGAGACGCATTAAAAAGTCTGATTGAAAGAAACTTAATTTGGTTTACTCTAAAACGAGGCAAATGTCAGAGCACACAAGGAGCATAAGGGGAGAACACAGCTTCTCTTATTTTCAGTTTCAATCCAGGGCCAATGAAGATTTAAATAGATATAATGTAAGATCTTTCTTTTGTCCGGGTCAGAACAAAAGCTGCAGGATTGATTTAGGAGGAATCATTCATCACTGTTGACTATATTCGAACATTGTTTTAATACAGCCTAAGCCATTTTAAAAAAGTGTTCTAAATCAATGTTTGTATGCTGGAAATCATCCACCTGAGACAACCTGTTCATTAAAACTATCTATATAACGATCGCTTACTGGAAACTGAGTGCATGTGTAGGAAGATGCATGGCTGTCTGTAGCTATAGGAAGCAATGTGAATGCGCAGCAGAGCATTAAAACATAACTGATTTTATGAGGCTGCTATAATTAAGTACTCGCAGGTCTGCAGCGATATGCAGATTTGTGCTTTTTATCTGCACTTAATTGGCTGTGCATAATAACCTGGTGTTCCACCTGCCAAACATATATACAGTTTTGTCACACAACAGCATTACGACGCTCTCCTCTGGTGCATACCCTATCAGGAGAATATGTAGATGTGTGCGTTTAGATCCTGCTCGCTCTGTTTTGCTACAGGCTTTTTAAGGGTGCTGTCTCATGTCTGGCATATGCAGCAGTATATAGACCAGATCTGATGGACGGCTGGACTCAGTGGCCCATACAGACCCAGCAGGGAGTCTGGAGAGGGGGCAGGGGTAGGTCACACTGGAGGGATAAGAGCTCTGAGGCAGCCTGCTCTCTGCGTCCCCAGGGAGATGGATGGAGCACAATTGGAGAGATGAATTCACGGAAGGTCAATATTTGAAGGTAGCCTACACGCTGAAACTTGTATAGAAATTTAAAGCCAAATTTCCACATGATGGTCTTGCTACATTTACAGTACATTTTTAATATTGTTGTAATAATGCAGTGTTTTTATATGGCGCTTTTTTGGACACTCAAAGACACACTGCCCTGGAGCACACTGACAGAAGTGAGGCAACCAGTGCCATCGGCCCCTGCGACTACCATCAATCCTTCATGCTCATCACCAGACTCATTCTGGGCAATGTGAGCAATGTCTACAACAGTTCAAGCCTATAGTTTTCACCTGCATGTATATTTGGCGTTTTTAATTCTTTACATTTTCTTTGTCAGACAGAAAAGTGAAAAAAAGAGGACCACCCATGCTAAGCTCTCATCCCAAAGGGTCAAATAGTGACTCACAAAGCTCTTTCTCGTAAGTATACAAAATACAACATGTTCTCTATCAAGATGAGACATCATGTTACAGCTTTTTTTTTCAAACATTTTACATTTATAAAACTCTTTCTGTTGGGACAAACATGTATTATTTATGAAACAAAAACAAGGTAGCTTCAAAAATGACATTTGGTCCAATGTGCTTTTCACCAATTGGTTAAAACTACATTAAAACTACAGCAGAAAATTTATGTATTGTATGTACTGTGTGTACTGTATGTATTGTTTGTACTGTATGTACTGTATGTGTGTAAGCATTTTGGGAAAACAGTCACACGTTGTGGCCATACCTGCACGTGAAAGCCAAATCCTGTCAACCTTCTGAAGCTGAGCCTGATTAGTTCTGTGATGGGAGACCTCTGGGAACACCAGGTGCCACAGTGAGGCGGCTGTGAATTGCCAAACTCTTGTGGTGTCCTTAGGCAAGACACTTTGCCTAGAATTAGTCTATTGTGTGTGTGAATGGCTGGTGTTGGTTGTTTCTGTCTCTGTGCCCCAGGGCAGCTGTGGCAACAGTAGTAGTTTATCACCCCTGTGTTTGGAGTGAATGAATGAGTGTCCAAAATAAGCACTATATAAACTATACTAATGTGTTACATTTGGGTCAATGACACAAAAAAGTCCCGAAATGTCTGCGGCCGCTACTGCCAAATGTTCACAGCACCCACGTTTTTTTCCCAGCTTGTTTTTCCATTTCACAAAGCCTCCAACACAACATACATGTAACAATTGTGACCACAAATTTCAATATATTTTTTTGAAAGGCATCAATTTTTCTTGAAATGGTTTTGAGCTGCTCATTTGAGATTATCCTATGTTTATTTATAAACTACATATTATCAATGAATTGTGAGGTATAAACCTTCATACATGTATTTTATTGCCGCTGGAAGTAAGATTTGACGCATTTAACAATTTAGTGTGGAGTGAGCAATATATATGGGCGGCACGGCACGGTGGCTGAGTGGATAGCACTCTCACTTCTCAGCAAGAAGGTCCTGGGTCCGAATCCCGGTCGGAACAGGGCCTTTCTGAGTGGAGTTTGCATGTTCTCCCCGTGTCTGCGTAGGTTTCCTCCGGGTGCTCCGGTTTCCCCTACCACTAAAAACAGGCTCAATAGATATGAATGTAAAATGAGAGAGTGAATGGAGGGTGTTGATTGGAGGCTGAAGCACCAGTGTGTTCGGCGACTCGCTTCCGTCATCACCGTGTGTGGAATGATTGGAACAAAAATCTGAACCTTGAACATTGTAAAGCGCTTTGGGTGACCTTGGTCCGTAAAATGCGTTATATAAATAAACATTACTTACTACTTACTATAAAACCAATGCATGATAATGGAATTAAGACAGACTTATTCTTATTATCAGTCTCTATATCAGAGTATAAGCCCTTTTATAGACACATGCACAAGTTCTATTATCACACATTCCTATGCTGCTTTGTTGTTTGTGAGAATCCATCTGAGGTCTCATACATGTTTTGGTTGTGGGTTTTTCATAATGGCTTTGTCACTTTTTCACTGTTGACATTTTCTGCAATTAAGATGGAATTGTGTCTTTTCTAGTATTCTGACTTAACATTTAAGAGACTGAGAGCTGTTGGAGGATCACATGGGGTAAGTGGTGCTATTCTGAACGTAAACACTAACAGCTCCAATGTGCAGTTTGAGTCTGGTGTATAATATGATTTAGCTTCCAGACAATACAAAGGATCCTCATGAACTCTGACGGCTGGACCTGATACTGTCCGGGTAATGTCCCATGTCTATAGTGTTTGTATGCACTCATCAACACTGACTTTTACATTTGTGTTGCATAGTTTCCACTACACTCATTTGCTCAAATATTCAAATAATATAATTCCCAGCTCGAACAAAACCCATAATATTTGTCCTGGTTTGAGTTTTTCAAGGAGACTTGGTTTGATGTGATCAAGTCCTGATCTAGTTTCAGTTTTATTGTGAACAGTTGTTACACCCACATGTCAAAAGAAGCAGTTCTGATCCATATTTATTGTCCCAGTCTTCCTCACATTCTAAAATAGGAACTTTCAGAACAAATAGACAAGTGAGTAAAGTGCTTCACTGCTGCAAACATCATTTTTCTTTCACCTCCTTGGCCTTATCTCCTAATCTGTTCTTGGTTAGAACTCTAGTGAAGGCCAGAAAACAGAAAAACTAAATAAAGTATTATCATTAAGTCAGAACTAACGAATTCAAGTGTGTGACCGCGCTGAGGACATAAATATACAAATATTACACGACACCTGAAGAAAACACCTTCATACATTATGAATAAATAGGTTCACTGTTAAAAAGGGTTTTCAAAATGTGGCTTGTTAGCCACCAGTAGCTCGCCACCCCCTTTCAGGTAGCTCCCCAAAGAATTCAGAATTTAACACATGATCCTGATTGACTTTTGAGTCATTACAAATGATTTTAACTATATCTGTTTTCATTATTATTGTATTTTTTTATTTTACCTATGAATGTTTTTTTTTTCAAACATGCACAATACATATTTTTTTACAAATATCAATATAACAGACAAATAACTTCATTATGCAGAGATGCTGTACGGTATAATGATACAGTATTTCTGTTTTGTAAAAGTAGCTCTCCAATCAAAAAAGGTATATAAAATCATCAGATTTAGAAATAGCAGAACGGTTATTAGCTGTAAATGATAGTGACAAAAAGCATTCAGTGATAAAACTGTAATTTCTTAACTACAGAAAAGTCTTTCAGTGAAGCATGAAGACACCAACACAACAGCTTTTCAAAATATGTTTCATTACATAAAAAAACAGCCTTGATCTCCTCCTATTACTCAGGCAAATCATTAAAGTTGTTTTCAAACAGAAAGTAGGGACAAGCTCTTGCCAATTTTTCTTTTGCATTTGAACCATCCTTAAAAATGTTGGCAACCCGAAATTTAGTGTCATTTACTTTTAAAATTGTGACGAGAGGGTGAAGCTTTATGAAGACAAGCACTAGTTAGACCCGCCCACAACCTCCTGATTGGTCAAAATTTATTCAAATCCTTGAGGCTGCTCATTATTGGTTAAACTATTCTCCTCCAGCAAATCTTACTGGTTGGAGTGAGTCCATGGGGAGGGACTATTTTAAATATATTTCTGTCATAAAATACATACAGCACCAAATAGTACAGTTCCCCATGGTTATAAATGTACATTCAAAAACATTTACTGGAAACATGAGATTGCGGGTCCAGCTTTACTTCCTTTACAAAAACTCAATCTCTCAGTGTTCAGTAGAAACTTTACAACAGCTTTGGACCACAACATGTTTCATTAAGGACAATTCCATTTTTTTTCCAATACTCACCGCTATGTTTGTTTGCAGAATAATCTGGGAATGGTTATTAACATTTGACTGTTTTAAAGATTAAAAATACATTTTAAACGGCAAGAAATGTTTACCTTTGTAGACAATACATTTGAATGTCTCCTTTCAAAAAGAAGGAGCTAAAATTGAATACGTCAATTATTTTATTTAAAACATAATTATTTCATTGACAAACAAAACTCAACTGAATTTTAAGACACAGGAACTGAGGACGAATCCAAGTACCATGGAACAAACACTCAATGGACTGACAGCGTAAAGAATTGAACCGGAGGCACAGGTGTGGGCGGGGCCAGCAACAGGACAGGAAGTAAAACTCAAAAAGACACAGGAGAACAGACAATACAAAAATATAACCATGACATTGAACCTTGATTGTTGAATATACAATCCACTCATTGTTTTTTTCATTGCAGAGATATACACTATAATTAACCAATGCACCCGTAGAGAGCAGACCTCCGCCAATAGTCACAGTTCCATCCTTAAAGAAATCCCTGGATACAGACAATTATCCGGATCACCTCCAGATCATTTGTCCGTTGTCCCATTTCCTGCACATTTTCAATCTTAACTTTTGGAATTATGTTGCTAACAGACAGACACTTAGGGCACATTCACACTTGAGCTGGTTCACTTGGGGAAATGCCTCACAGATGTGTACTAACAAAGATGTAAGTGAGTGACACATGTTCACTCGTTTGGTAGTTTGGGACCAACATTGAATCAAATTGATCCAGTCAGATGTTACTAAATTGTCACACATTTCAAAGTCAATTACTGTTTTGTGCAGATTACTTTGTTGTGGAGATGTCTGAAAAACCTCTACATGCATTTCTCACAAATATATTTAACCTTCTCAGGATTCCCTTAAAAATCCATCCAACGGCTGCAGTTTATCCAATATTCTGCAGCTTTTATTCTGACTAGACCAACAATCTTCATTGGCTCCAAAATGGCTGGAATGGTGGCTGAGTGGCTAGCACTTTCGCCTCTCAGCAAGAAGGTCCTGGGTTCGAATCCCGGTCGGACCAGGGCCTTTCTGAGTGGAGTTTG
>JAPMNZ010964543.1:0-11851 GCA_029875035.1 Pomatoschistus microps | reverse complement strand
ACACTTAAAGCATATTCAGTATAGTGGAATGAAAGTATATTTAATAATACTAAACAAGTACAACTTAAATGTATTTCTTTTCGACCTGGGCAATAAAACATAATTTTTTTCATGAAAACGTTAACAAATAATTCTGAAAACCTCCGTGCATGTGTATTAATAATGTATATGTATAATGTGTTCTCTGATTAACATTTAAATGTGTTACGGAAACGTAGGCGTAGTAGACCAATCAGAAAGGAAGGGGGGGGGGCTTGCTTTGTTTTTTTTTTGTTCAAATCAAGTACCTCTCTCTCTCTTTTTTTCTGATAAACTGCAGACAATCACTTTAAAAGAAATTTGAGCCAATTACTATCCAGCTTCTTATGTTTTAAAAAATGACAAGGGCAAGAGCCACAGACGGTCACAGACACCCAAACACATGTCCACTTATAGCCCAGAACAATGTGAGTGTGTAGAAACAACACTCTCCCAAAACACATGTGGCTCTGCATATAGTCCTCATGCGATGGCAGTAATTACAGTGGCGTGCCTCTCTCCACATTTGTCCCCCAACCACTTGTGACGGCGCCAATGAACATGTCAGCCATGCAGGTATTTGCTCAAGACGATTATTATCAACAATCTTGTAGCTCGCTTTTTAAGACAGTAATTCCAACATGATCTTAAAGATTTTTGTTGTTGTTACATTTCAAATTGTCCATCATTTATCAAAGCCTGTTTCTTTGGGAATTTGTGAGAGGATTTCCTTGCTGCAAAATTATATATCAATATATGTACAAAATCCTATTTCATATTTATACAAACAAGTGCAGTTAGACTCTGCCTTTTTAACAATTTCTTTTTGAAATTTAAACTAGAAATAGATTTCAACACCACTTGCTGAGTTACCATTCAGACAGCCTCAGAGGTTCACTTGTTTGAATCACCCATTACTTTCATGAGCATAAGTGCCATGTTCAACCACAGGAAATGAGCACTACTACAAATAGATTTATTAAATTTATCCAAAGCATCTGTCTGAGGCAAACGGAGAATAATAATAGTGGTGCTAGAAAGCGAAGCAAATCAGAATGCAGTGGGGGTGCCAGAAGAACCACTATACCTAACAACATTTCAATCTGGAATAACTCGAGACAAAGATTGCATGAGAATGTTTATGTCAAGATTGCATTAAATAAATCCAGCAGCCTCAATTATTGGGAACTAATACATTTATTTGAACAAGATTTTTTTTTTAAGCTTTGGCGATTAGACCCCGGCAGGAATACTGCACAATGTATGCAGAGGGAAGTTTAATGGAAAATATGAGCTTGCAAAACCCCCGGGGCCTAGAACGTGGTGGCAAAGAAGCTGAGCCAAAGACATGTCATGATACTCTGATGAATAGGTAGTGATGAGGAGGAGGTGGGTTGCTGCTCGACCGGCAGCTGAAGAAGGAGAGAACTGAGAGGCTCTGTTTAAATGCAGCCATGAAGAGATGATGAACCCAGGTGTGATACTGAACCGCTGAGGATGATGTTGAAGGATGGAGGGGGAAGTGTTGCAGTCATGGCCTCTCTTTTGGTCTCCCGGCCTGAATGTAGGCTTAAGCTTCATGCCAAACAAGGAAGCCAAGGAAAGTGCTTCTATCGACTATGGATGTGTAGAGATTAGTTAGTTGTTTCTCACAGAAGGATATCACATGGAAAAAAGTTGTGTTTATATTCAGTTTGTGTTTTTTAATTTAATATTCTGGGCATGTATCGTTTTTCACTTCTTTTCACACATCTCCTTCATGTGATGTTGTTTGTCTGGGTGTTGAGACTGGGCTTTTTCAAACATTAAACCAACACACAAATCATCACTTGGTTTCAACCAGACACACTTTTATTCCACCATTTAGCTTCATCATGTGTTGGATTCACAGGCGGAGGTGGGTGGTCTGTCACCGTCCTCCTTCGGTGCAGCACATCAGCCTGGTTTGCATATTTATAGAGAGGATGTTTGTTGTTTGAGACCCGCTGTTTGAGTGTATGAATTAGCCTAAGTTCGCCAGTTGCCATGGTCACGGATATGGTTGTTTTATTTGAGGCCACTGGCCCTCTCAGATGCAGAGCCTGCCCCCCGAAGCCCCTGATGGTTGCTTCTGCTATGTGATCTTATTTATTTTTGGTCATTGGTTATTTTCTATCCTTGTTTTCCATTGAATCAGTATGGTTTATTTTTCACAAGCCACTTTAAACAAATGCTACTGACCACTGCTAATGGTTTCACACAAGAGGCACATATTTGATCTGAGCTGCACAGATCATAGACTGTTAAAAATGCTGATTAATGGATGCTATAATACTAATACCATAATCATAAGTGTAGCAGCTCATAATGTCTTTTTGACCGTTTTTGATTGTTCATTTTCATGTCAACAAATCAGCGCATTAGCCTCTTATTGCATAAAAGGTTTTGCTCAAAAATACCTTTCAAGACTTCTAAAGGGACAGAATTGGATATTTTAATTTACTATTGAATCTAAATCTTTTCAAACAGGCCACATGTAAATATCATATTTGACCTTTTTGGAAGAAACGTTTAAAGAGTTATTCTTAATCTTACAATGTGCATGGTTTCTATAATATTTATCTTTATGGTTTTCAAACAGATTATCCAATCAGAGAGCAGAAAGATGCTCTCATTTGGGTTGTCAGTTTGTCAGGTGACATTTTGCGTGTTTTGGCTATTATCTTTTTTTCAATTTAGTTTTTTTATAATTAAAATCACAAAAACAAAAACATTTACACCATACAAGTGTTTAAATGAAACCAGGTGCAAAGAAATAAGTAGTCATAAAATACAAGGAGATTAGACAGTTTCTTGCGAAACCCCAGCAGGCAGATTCCATCAGTATTCAGTATTTATTGTGTCAGAGGCAGATTATGACACTTTATTTCATTTGTATGTATTACATACTGTCCTTTTCCAGGTATGTTACAATGCTTGCATCCTGTCTTCATGGGCCTGTTATTTCTTTGCTCACTGTATTGCACCAGGATTCTGTGTCTACTGTACAACCTCACTTCACCAATCATCTCACCTCATGTTGGAGCCCAGGAACCGTCTGTGGTCACAATCTTTAAAAAAACAAAACAAAACACATCTCTGCAGTTTCCAATGCATAATGTTTAGAGCAATAAAGAGATATAAAACAGAATATTAATAGATAATCACTGTATATCAGACAAGATCGCATGTAACATAACAAATCACAATAAATCACAAACATAAAGTCAACAAAAACACTGAAATGCACACTTAAGTGGTAACTGTTACATGTTGAAGGAATATCTCTTGATGTTTTCCACAGGGCTGTGGACAGCCCCAGTGTGCACACGCCCCACCTCACCCTTTAGGAATATGTCCAGACACTTGCCTCTTTGGTATTTTTTTGAACATATACTAACAGGATGCTCCTCTACAGAACTGTGCGTTTAATGACAAAGCAATGTTTCACTTTCTGAGAACTGTCATCAGCCTGGAGTTGCTGCATGGGCTCAAACACAGACTGATGTTAGACTGCAGTTATAAGAGGTTGTGAATGTTCCAGGGGCGTAACATGTACAAAGTACAAGACTTTTGCCCTTGTTGGATTTACAGTCCAGTGGCATTAACAGACATAATCTCCTTTACACTGAGCAGAGTGACAGGACCAAAACAAGCCTTTCTTTGCCCTAATTAGCAGAATGAGCAGTGGCAGTTCAAGGTAATTACTGTACTGACTATAATTCAGCCAATGTTTCACTTTAACATTTGGTTTCCTTTTTTGATTTGGGTAAAAGAGCGTGGCCTCTAAAAGCCTAAGTATTTTGTGCACTGAGAGATTATCTGATGATATGTCACAAGTAGGGCAGCTCCATCGTTGCACCAGTTCCTTATTCTGTCATGCTATTGTGTTGTTGTTTCGATCATTTACTCAAAGCTCGTTGCTTCGTATCTGTACAGTGACGTCAGGACACAAGTGGCGTCTAGGCTCAAGGCGCTGTGAGGCCTGAGCCATGATGATCTGAGCGTGTGCAGATGATAAGTCTATAAATAGAGCTGAGCAGGCAAAAGGACAAAGGCTATTTCCCTTTAAACGAGCCAATGCAATTGTTGTCTGTTTATAAATAAAGCTCACATTGATTTGAATGTAATGTATTACAGACATTTTAACCAAGACTTTTTATGTTTTTCTATGATTTCCAATCACACAGTAACCATTCTATTATATTTTATGTCTCTTTTAGTTCAATTGGACAAACTCAACAGTCCTCATGAAGTGAGCTGACGCTGGGGACAGTCTCCACAAATGAAGCATAATAAATCTCACCTGAGTTGATCAAGTGAACTCTGGTTCACTTCATTTGGACCAATTGTGAACACACCCTAAATGATAGTTGACACTCCAGGACACGGTCGTAAAAGAGATTTTCAAAGCTATATTTTTTATTGAGTTGATAAAAATGCTTATTACTACATACAAGTTGTATTATAATCCATAATTTCATTGAAAACTTGAGCTCATTGATTCAGCTTGTGTATGAATTCAGGCCGTATTAATTGCTGAGTAGAGACTTAGCGTGACGCTCGCTCACCTCCACTCACAGAACGAGGCTGCGTCCTCTAGCCTCTACAGCGCTGCTAAACAAGAGCAGAATGGAGGGAGAGAGGCCTGTATAGCTCTCTGGCTGTAACTGCAGACACAGCAAAACAGCCCGAACGATTTAAACAGTGAGAAAGAGAAGAGGGAAATAAATCAAAGAAGATATCAAGCCCGGGTGAACGTAGCTAGCTTACATCGTATCCTCTGGAGGGACCTGCGGGACTGCCTCGGACGCAAAACTAGCAGTAATCTTTCAGTTATATATTTTATTAGCAGTGCGTTGCTTTTGTACCATTTCATCAGTGATTGTTGTACAGCTTCCAAGAAGTTGCACTCATGCTAATGTTAGCATATGTATCAGATCACAAATAAAACTAAATGGCTCTGTGGGATGAGAGCGTAGGGGAAACGAGAAGCCTGTGAGCAAGTTGGGGGCGGTGCTAAACATTCAAACCTTGTAGAAACGGGTATAGCTTCTTTAATCTCATTGATCTTTTATCCTGTTAAATAAGAAACATGCATTGTGTATATAAGATGTAACTACAACATATTCTCACAAATTAGATTGTTATATCAAAATAACATCAATAAATTATAAGTGTTATTAGCCAACAAAAAACTTCCCTCTGATGCCATGACTTCGCTACTAAAATCTTTTTTCTTGGCTTCCTTGTTTTGATTGGCATGTTATTATGGAGTAGTGGTTCTTTTGGCACCCCCTCAGCTTCTTGGTTAGCTCTGCTTTATTACAATTATCATCATTCACCTTTGGCCTCTGACAATCATGTTTCTAAACTGCACAGCACTAAATAGTAACACTAATTTCCCTCTTGTTTGAACAGGATGAAACTTGTAGTAATGAAAGGAACGGGATTTTCTGTTCTAATTAATTAGACCTGACAAGTGAAATAAACAACAGAACATGCTTTTTTAGTTCTGCAACTAGTTTAGATCTACGATCTGGTTGGATCTGGTTGGACCTCTGGGAACACTATAGGTGCCACAATGGAGCAGCTGAGACTGTATTAAACTGTCCTTGTGTGGATAGGCAAATTTGCCAATGAGTCTGGTGGAATCACCAAGTACAGAGTGAATGAGTTATGCAAGACTTTTTATGCTAATAAAGCACTCAGAAGTTCACTCTGAACCAGAGCAAAGAAAATGGTGCAGACCAAGCAGGCTTTAGGGGGCAGCCAACAAACAGCGGCTGTGACCGAAGGCGCTGTTGCACATTATTACTATATAGTAACTTTTAGAATTATGTATTAATTTATTTGAATATATAATGTGTTTATACTGCTGGACACAAGTAGTCAAGGAAATAGAATAAAAAAGAACAGCTATATTTACTAGAAAATAAACAAAACCAAGTAACAAGTTAGACCTGTAAATAAAGATAAACATCAACATCAGTGTGGCATCAGTACCACACACTATCAGTCTGAGCTGTGGCGTCACTGGTACATATTTCCTGGTATCTGGACCTTGTGTCTGTAAAGAGTTTGTATTACAATGAAATAATCAACAACAATGATAATAATGATGATAATAACAAAACAGTTTTCCCATAGTAATTTGAGCTATAGCAGGTTCAAAAGTTCAAAACTTTGCAGGGGAAGGACGGGAGCGGTCAGAGGCTGTTGTTTTCATGTGTCACCATGGTAACTGTAGAAAAGTCCTTCATAGACATACAGTATACTGCAGAGCATCAACGCTGTAGGGACACTCCAGATCGTATAATACTTTTTAAGTGAGTGGTGAACAATTCGCCTGGAAAATTGTTAAAACAGCTTTGCATGTTTAACTGCTTTAATTTACGACACTTGCTATTATTAGTTCGCCGATGCTATAGTTAAACTTTGCTAAGACTTGACTATAAAAAAGTGCAATAAATTTTGACCTGCTTGTGTTCACTGACGAGTGCTTACTTATGATCTTTATGGGGTCGGGATCAACTTTCTCTCCATGGCCTTGTGGCAGGTCACCGTAGGAGTCCTGTGACAGAATGCAGACAGAGAGCCAGCCGCTTCATAAAACCAAGTGTGGCCTCTGTAATCTTAAATGAGCAACACATGAGTTGAGTTCAATAACCTGAGTACCTTCAGTGCGTGCGTCTGCTACTGGTGATAAGGGCAAGTACAAGTTACATAACCAGGACTATAATTACACCAAGACTGGTCATGAGATACAAACAATGTTTCAGACATGACCAGACACAATCCCATTTACTGTGATAAAGAGTTTTATGGTTTCCCAAATGCAACTCTGGTCTGTCATGGTTTGTT
Source organism: Pomatoschistus microps (assembly GCA_029875035.1). Lineage (NCBI taxonomy): Eukaryota > Metazoa > Chordata > Actinopteri > Gobiiformes > Gobiidae > Pomatoschistus > Pomatoschistus microps. Next base: position 4,951 of record JAPMNZ010964543.1, on the reverse strand, counting down.
TACTGCACATGTTTGCACAAGTGATCGTAAAAACAGTACAAACAGTGTTTAATGACTAACTGGTTATTAATTGTTGGGGGCAAAGTTGAGACTCAAAGGCGAACCCACAACCTCAATTGGCCTTTGAGGTTTTGGGTTCGATCCTCACATGAGACCTTCTCCGCTGACTCCCACTGATGACTGCTGTCATTGTATCCTTGGGCAAGACACTTAACCCCACTTTGCCTGAAGTCCCAGCTGAGAGACCAAGGCTATGCTGACAGAGCAGCCATCTTCCTGTGGACTCACCATCTGCTGGAGGATCAGTGAGGGACTGGTGTTTTGTTCCCAAAAAATGTATTAAGGGGAAAAAAATGGATGGCTGAATAATAATTGTCCTTTTTCATACTTTGTTGAATGCATGCACTGTGAGAATGTCTGAACAAATAGACAATAAAGCATCTATCAGACATGCAATAAATGCATTATTTTGTGCAGCAATAGATTGAACTAAAGCAACACTCAGGATTTTGTGTTTTATTAACTATAATCATTTAGAGACACATTCTCGTGATACACTATCATGCATGCCAAAATTAGAAGTATCAGTGGGCTAAGGGTCAAACCTATTTGTGTTTTGTAAAAAAAAGGTTAGTCAGCATTGATATTAAATTAGATTGTCCTAATCCCTGTCTGCCCGAAATTTGTCGTCTGGGCCCCACTTTGGGCGGCACTGTCCTAGATACATTTTAGGCCTTCACTTCCATGGGCCCTCCCCAGGTCATTCACAAGTCAGGTTTGCAGAGATGTAAATATGTACTGTAGATGTATTCTTAAAGTGATTGTCCGCAGTTTGTCAGAAAAAGAGAGAGCGAGGTACTTGATTTGAAAAAAACTCCCCCTTCCTTTCTAATTGGTCTACGCTCACGTTTCCTTAACTCCTTAACTTGTAAATGTTAATTAGAGAACACATTATACATATACATTATTAATACACATGCACGGAGGATTTCAGAATTATTTGTTAGTGTTTTAATGAAAAAAATAATGTTTGTATGTACAAAAAAAGCGATCGCGGCAAACCCGGGACAAGCTACAGTGCCTTGTGAAAGTATTCGGCCCCCTCGCAAGGCACTGTATTATCATGAATTGAACATTATAGGACGCATCTGCAGAGGATCTGATTATGAATATAGGTTCAGTATATATATGGGTACCTCAGCGCGGATGTTCCGAATTCTTTTTTCAGTTTTCATGTAGTTCCAGCCTAATAGAGGCGCGAAAACAAACAACTGAGCATGCGCGCAGCTATGAGCATGAGTGCAGATGATTGACAGCTCTTGGCATGACTTGATTGGTTAACCTCGACGGCACCGTGGATTCTGAACTATAGCTAAGAGAAGGGAAGGCGGGACTTGCCCGTAATATAAGAATTAATAAAATGACTTATTTTATATCAACATTTAAGGCCAAGACGTCAATTTAACACATTTCCTTTAATTTGTAATTCATTTAGAGTTGCATACTATCACTTTAACAAACACATTCAACAACATGGACCATAGTAGAAAAATGATGGCAGAAAATCAACTACTTAAGTCTTGCTTCTTCATCATGCTAAAGTTGAAGATTTTAGACTTCTTTCCTTGTAATGCTAAAGATAGAGATTTTATACTGCTTATTTTTGTGCTATAGTTAGAGATGTTAAAATATATTTTATTTCAGTATAGAGCTATTATGTATGTCAAGTCATCATTAAATGGCCCTAATCTGTATAAATGCATGCTCTCTTCAATTACTTATTTAACTGATAACAGTAGTTCAGCCGAGATATTTAAATTTCAAAATTAGTTTTACAGTGCCTAAATCTTGTAATTGTTTTCATTTCAATGTCCCGCCCTCGACCGTTTTATCAATCAGAAAGTTTGTGATCCGAGTTGCCAGAACTCACCGGGTCAAACTAATCTTATTGGTAAAGAAACATGTGGCCACAGAGCAAAAAAGGTCTCGTTATGATTCTCAAATCATTAACAACAAAACAAGGAATAAAACCAGGATTTCTATGAGGGCCTCTGTGAAAATGGTGTTGGTTATAGATATGTTGTTGACAAAATTCTTGTCTATTTAGTTATTATTATCATGGTCCCAGCTGGATTCGTCTGCTTATCTGGCAACCTGAGTCAAGGAGAGTGGGAGAGTTGCATTACCACTTTTGGGCAGTTTTTTTTTAACATACCTTTAATTATTTTGTGTTGTGTGCTCCTCATTTCTACTGTCTATAACTTCTGATACAACACTGACATTTCTCCACTGTGGGACGAAAAAGGATAGCTTCATCTTTATTGTGTTTTAATCAATTTAAATCAAATGTGGCACTGAAAGTCTTTACTCATGTTATGAAGCAACATGAACAAAGTGAGCTGCTGCAGACAGCTGGGGAGAATCAATGTATTTTGCTCATTATTCAAAGAGTCACCCCATCGCAGGCATTGCACTTGTGATTTCCTCAGAGAACACTTCCCACAAACCACCACACACAGACATCTGGAGCAGCTGACAGCTCCAGCGTCTGCTGTCACGTTCGTGAGATAGAGGCTTTGCCATTTTCTTTCAACCTGGTATCATTTCACGAAATATGATTGATTTTTGCCTCATCCAACTTGCTCTCTAACCATAGAAGTGTGTCTTTGCATCCACTCATTTAATAAAGGGGAGACAACCTAAACTGGTGTCAGAGTCGGTTCTACCATCCTGACTAAACATAACCTGCAGGAAAAGTTCTGAATGTTGCATGTGGATGTACACAGAGCTGAGAGCTTGACTTCTGCTTCATTTCTTTGAGAGTATAATGCAACTCGCCAAACATTCGTTATTCCATGATGGGCAGTCCTGAGTCTACTTCAGATGCGTTTCTAATTAGTCAACAAAACATCTTCCCAAGTTCAACTATGCCGCACGCCCAGGATGTGCTGCGACCAATGAGCTGTGGGACACGCGCGTACTTTTGCGCGTCACACTGTGTGCAGATGGATGGGTGTGTATGCGTGTGCGTGTATGCGTGTATACGTGTGCGCGTGCACTCTGGGGCGGGACAGAGACTGTTGCTAGGGCATGTCCCACATGACTCTTACAACCCAGGACCAATAGAAGCGCAGGGCTGGGACTGAAGACTCTTGATTGGTCAAAGTGCAGGGACAAAGCCCGCCTTCCTGCTGACAGATTGGTGAGACATGCTGTCACTCACGTCCGATACTTTTAGTTGGGTGCTGTTGATACTGTAGTTTGGAGTCGACAAGACTCAGAGCAGAATATAGGCTAGTGCAGACAGCACTCTCAAGCTGTTTTAACCCCATTCCATTATTTTGTACATTTGTGTAAATACACTATTTCTATTTTTGTATCGTGGCACCATGATGGAATTTAATTCTCTTTTAATTCTGCTGGAGGCTGCAGAGTTCTTGGAAAGAAGAGACAGAGGTATTTCATTGCAATTGAATCATAATTAACCAGCCGAAATTTATAATGATCAGATATAATGACTAGTTAAAACACTATTTTTGCAAACAATAAAGTTTGCAAAAATAGTGTATGTTTGTATGTCACATTAGAGACAATGGGACATAGAACAAACGATGGGGCAAACAGCACTGAGCAGTGCAACATGACAGAGAAATATGGATTATCTGAAATATTGTTGCGTGTCATTTGGTAACAACACATGTTTGCATGTTGTTATATGCAGGGCATGTGTCATGTATGCTTAGACTGTCGCCCTTTTACTATTAGACGTTTTAAAGTGAGTGTTTGGTGAGTGTCATTGAACCAGCTCCCATCGATGTGATACACACTTTGCCAAAGCTGCTGAGTGTGTTATTAAAGGCAAACACACGAAACAAATGGCCGTAAACACAGTAGTTGGTGGAAGTTTGACACAGGGCTGGCACAAGGCTGCACAGGGCTGAACAGGGCTTGTTGTTGACTGTAGTCAGAATAACATGGACTGAAGTTAACCCATTTGTGTCTCTCACCCACAGAGGCAGAACACGGCTATGCATCCGTATTACCATTCACTAGCGACTTTTCCAGGAAGAAAACGAAACCTGCACCAATTACCCGAAAAGCCCCGAACAACAGGTAAATGTGACTTGGTCGTGTTGTTATGACGCTGTAGCATGCGTCTCAGAGCGGCTGGGAGCTCGGAGACATGCTTTCCTATACTTATGCCACCTCTCGCCGCTAATGCTGCTCTGTGCCTGGGCTTGGCTTTCTGTTTTGGTCTCTCCAATAAACACTGCCACGCGTACACTGTCAACTCTGCAGCCTCCACTCCCACTCCAGTTCTCACGCACATGCCTCCTCCTCCTCTTCTCCCCGCGGGCCGTCTGCATGTACAGCCCACTATGTCATGTATTTATGCAAATACTCACCTCTGCTAAACATATGAATATACATGCATGCACTAATATGATCCGCATCTGTGGTGGGCAATGGCCATGCTCTCTCTGGTCCGGATCAAAAGTTTAGACCCACGAAGCAAAGCGTGTAAAACAATTGCACTGCGTGTATTTTACCACACAGCGTTAAATGGGAAGTCGAAGATACGTAAAACTATTATTTATAACTCAAGATCAGCGTAACAACATTGCTTTGGAAAATGTGCGGCCATAGTTACAGTTGACGTAACTCTTTATGCGCCAGAAATGTGATGTTTATTTTTTATTTTATTGTTTATTTGGTTGGGACAGTACGTGTTAATGGACACATCACTCTGGATTGTAGCCATGTGAAAATGACAAAAGGTGGAGCCCTGAAACTTTTTAAGAGGTAGAGAACCACTAATATCGAGAAAAGCATTCAAGAAAAAATGACAAACACGTTTTGGGGAAGCCTGTTTGTTGTATAGAAAGGAATAATATTAGGTTAAGTTCAAATACAAAATAAAATGTGTGTTTGTTGATGCCTGATCTGTTAA
>JAPMNZ010964542.1:0-16780 GCA_029875035.1 Pomatoschistus microps | reverse complement strand
GATGCAGGACATTATGTACAAAAAGTGTCAGTAGTGCATGTTTCAGTCTTAATGCAGTGACTTGTACATTGATCCAACCTTTAGAAACGTGAGAACGGCATATTACTTTAGACATCAATTTTATATATTTTTTGCGGGGGGTGGGACAAGATTCTTGAGGCATTTCAATCTCTATGGTGGTAAGCCACTATAGCTGCAGCTGCCAGTCTGTGGCATAACTAATTCTAGGAAATTGGCTAACAACCAGCTGCGACACCTCGTGTGCAGTGTCCAGAGGTCTCCCATCACAATACTAATCAGGCATGATTCTGCTCAGCTTCAGGGATCTGGCTATCACGTGTAGTTGCCGCATAGTACGTGCCAAGAGCATGGTCTTTCTTGGTTTTCATCTGGATTGCACATTTTTGGAGTATAATAAATCTTGGCGTTCTGAATAGTATGAGAAAACTTACTGGGGTAAATTGAACGCAAACGAGTAGATACAAAGTAACTTAACTTTCATATTAATGTGCGTTTTAACAATGAAATTCCAATAAATAACTGGACCAGCATGGCTTTAGTCCTGTGAGGTAGTAGTACGTACTTGTAAATGATGGTGACAAACGTGATTAATAATAAATGACATAAAAGTATAGTGTTGGCGGATGTGGATCAGATGAAGATGAAGTCATTGCTGTTTCCTGGTGGGGAGCACTTGTTTCCATGGGGACGGGAGTGAGTCGTAGCGGTTTACGGCTGTGATCCGAGAGCCGCGATGAGCCGCTGAACAGGGCCGTGAGCGAGCGTCCTGCTGTCGGCCTGTGCTTTTCTCTGGCCCTGGCTTCAATGGAAAGTCCATCATGATGACATTTCAGGTTAAGACTGCAGCGGTTCCTACCGCCAAGGTCCTGATCGCTGCAGAGGGAGGCTCGAGTGTCAGCAGCCTCCGCGGCCCGGATCATGTGCCTCTGTTTTCTACGGGCTGCAGAGACCTGAGCACGGGAACATCTGGAGGACATGCATCTGTCCGACACAGCATGCATCTGATGAAGAGGTTTCCGGTCATTCAGCCTCTGAACAGTGAGTCCGTCTCTGAGTCTCTGGGCAGCAGCACTTCACCTGCGCTGACTTCATCTCATCTGCATCACTTGCTAGCTGTATGTCTAGGCTGTGTGCAATGACAGAAATCTGCTTTCTCGTAGAACCGAGGGATCACAAGTCCTTGTTCACTACATTCATCGTTGGGGGGTAAGGTCATATTGTTCTTCAGCAACTCAATGATATTTATTAAAGCTACTTTCAATCATAACCATAGTTTACACACTATAGCAGGCTATAGGCCGCGGTGATGCACTCTGTACAAGCCCAGGTTGTAACCCTGAATATGTTTAGATCTCGTTTAGCCAAAGATGACCCTCCACTGGCCAACTGCAGTGAACATGAGAGAGACATCTGTGGAAGACACTTTTTGTTTGACACGCACAGTAAGTTTGAAGCACTGCCATATACATAGGCCTTATATGTGCATAACCATTCTTAAACAATATTGTATTTCTGTTTAACTATGCAGTATAGATACAAACTTTAACTGTTACATCCACTAGATGTCACTGCTGTTTTAAATAGCCCTGTCACCTTCTGGGGTGATAAGACAAATCAGTCCTTCACACATGATGACACAGAGCTTTAATCATGTTTAATTATTTAGCCATGCAGTGCCAAGCTGAGTGAAAGCATCTGTTTTCATTGTGCTTCTTATGTTACGTGTTAATAGGTGTAAGACCAGAGAGAACCAGATCTATGATTCCTCCTTTGCCAAAAGATTACCACGTGCACCGACCAGGCAACCTCTATCCCCTCACCATACCCAAGGGGCGGCACAGCCACAAGAATGGACCCTTCATCCTTGAGTAAGCATCATCCTTATATTCATGAACTTACCATCCTGCTTTTAATGAATCATACTCTTGGTTTTGTAGTTGTAATGAACCGTTTGAACTGACCTCAAGTCCAGCCGTCCTTGTTCCCTCCACATATGTCCTCAATGGCAGAAACACCTTTCCTGTGGGAAACTGCAAACTCAGCAGGTACCGTCCTAAATGAATTATTCTTGTATGATAAATAGATCCTCAGTTGTTTCCATGTACAAAACATCTCCCCCCTTTTTAATGCATTTTAGGTCTAAGGCAAATTACCCAACTTACCACCTGCAGACTGTTAAAGAAAACCAAAAGAGTAAGTCCATGTCTGTGAAAAAAGGATGAACAATTACTACGTGTTATTGAAGATGTTCTATCAGTATGATTTTTACCTTTTGATTAATTTAGTAATCTATGAACTGATTTACAGTGTTAATTTGACATACATTTTAGGAAAACTATGATTCATTTTCAAAGTAAGATAAGCATGTAGTCAAAATGAGTAAGTTCTTTGGCTTGATTAGTCAAGGTAACAAAACTGTAACTAAAGCTTTTTTTGTAATTTGCATTGGATTTGTATTTGATAATATAATTGTTTCAGCCCTGATAGGAGTACTCTGTTTTATTGAGGGTAGAATTTGGCCATTTTCAAATATGCATAGTAATGTTTGTGTGTTCACATTCCTGTCTGTTCCAGTCCAGTCCTACGCAGACCCTGTGATGGGAGCCTCTCAGTCCTTCTTACACCGTATATCAGAGCTGTCCTCCCTCCAGTGTGAGTCTGTGCGACAGGAGAGGCTGAAGAAGATGAAGAAGCCTCGCAAACCTGCCTCCTGACAATCACCACTGCACCCGAGGGTCAACACGTCCAGCTCTGTGCCAAGGCCATCTGAACTCAATAAAGCCCCTAGAGTCCCCTGCTCCTTCCAGTGGCTCGCTCTGACAGCTGTTCTGTCATCTATGATCTTAGTTTTCTGTGTCACATGGTTAATCTTCACATTCTGGGACTCTTGACACCCTCTGGTGGCAGTTGGACTGTACAACACATCGTACTTCTCTGCATGACATTTATTTTAGGAAGCATAAAGTTCTCTTTTGTGATATTGCCATATTTCAGACTGTTTTATTAAAATGTTACAGATATGCAGCACATGTTTAGCTCTTGAAGTGTATAAGGAATCTATTTAAAGTAATTGCTATGTCAGATCATAATACCAGTGTCTGGCATGTTTAGCATAGCCATTATCGTGCCTTGGTAAAGGTCTTCCTCAAATAAAAAGTATATATTTTTTATGAAACAGTTGTATTTGTGTTTGGATTTGCTTGATACATAAGTATTAGTTTTTGTTCCTCTGCATTGGGCAGTGAGGTGTACGTTTCAGTGGCTGTGACCCAGAAAGCAGAGCTCTGCGGTCTGACGCTGGCCCCGCTCCTGCAGGTTTTACTGTTCTTTTTATTTGGAGTGAAACAAAATGGCTCTGAACAGACAACACAATTGTGTCCTAACAGGTGCCGCACAGACACTGCCCACAAGCAGTATATCATTTCACCAGAACTCAGGTGAACCTTCCCCTGATGACCCAGACACTTTGGCTTGTGTTGCTATGGCCCAATTCTATGGGTGTTCCACTTAGCAACACAATACATTATTTTGTATCTAATTAATATGATAAACGTGTGAAATCTTCTAACAGTTGTACAACATTTTTTTAGAACCAAACAATTAACCCTATTATGGACACTGAGGTAAGTCATATTTATTTATATATCACATTTCACAGAGCAAGGTCAGCCAAAGCACTTGACACTGAGCACTGATAATTACTCTGAAAATGTATTTGGACATGACGACGTCCCTGATCTCAGCCATTGTTATAAAAACAAGCTGCTGTGAGGTCACTACATGATCCCAGCACGGGAGCAGCTTGTGTTTGTGTAGCTCCTTATTTAAGCCACACTTGCCCCAAACATGCACCGACTGATTGACTTTACAACATTGTGAACAAAGCCACTCATTCATAAAAAAAAAAACATGTCTTTGTTTCCTGAAGAGACCTCATGGACACATACTGTAAGTGTTGTTTGTCCAGGTGTCCACAGCAGGAGTGAAGACATTTCATCGTAAAGAAATGCTCAGTGTCTATAAACCCTTTTAAGATGAAAAGGCAGTAAAGCTCAGATGTAGTCGACACACCCTTGAGTGACGTGTTCAGAGTGCATGCGTTTCCATGGAGATGACAAACTGTTTACATTCCCCACACAGGTGAGTGCTACAAGTAAAAAAAAAAAAATAAGTTCATACCAAATGGTTAAAGACTGCTGGGTGATTGATTGGGGGAGACCGTTTTAGCCTCTACGTGTTGTAATCTAAGTCCGTTGTAAAGTGATTCTTGTCAAGTCCTAATCATTAGTCAGTGGACATGATACCTATGTTAGTCATGCTATAGCTTACTCCAATGTCACGCTAATCCGCTACTGTCATCGGCCTACTTTTCATTTTACTTCAGCTCAGAGTTGACCTAATAACAGCTCAGTAAAGACAGCAGCAGTTTCAATCTTATCTAACTAAATGTCAGAAATGGCAACGATTATTTATGGGTAGATACAGAAAGCTTTGCACAATGACACGTTCCTTGTCTTATTCTTATCATCTGGGTTTTTAAAGTTTTTCCTTGCAGATGCACGAGGGTCTGAGGGCAGAGGTGATGATCCAGGACACTTGAAATTGAACGACTTTTATTAATATTGGTCATCTGCCCCTTATATGTGTTTCTTATCATTGCATTTCTTGTGTTTGAAATGATTCTCTGATCTGTGTTGGCGAATCGACAGTGTTGTAGAGTCCTCCCATAGAGCTACTTTTGTGATTTAGGGATAAACAAAAAATAATTGAATTGGGTTACAGCAGCAGCAGATCGGACATGCCTGGAACACCTCCCCAATGGCAAAATCTATACATTTGTTGCATTTTTTGTAGCAATTTTATGCGCAGAATAATGAGTTTGTCCCTTTTCCTGGTTTATCAGTGACTGGACTATAATTGTGTCCTCCATAGCAGTTGCGAAAAGGTTATATGGGGTTGTGTTTTGCAGTCGGTGAGTGTAAAGTGGATGTTTTCCTGTGTATTAATCCCACACTGGTCATAATTGCCTCTGACAGGTGCACAAGGCCGAGGACTGGAGCACAACGCACATGATTTGATCTGTACTTTCAACTCCCCCAGACCAAAGCAAACTCCAGCGAGGGTTTGCTTCAGTGGAGAAGGATGAGCCTCACATGATACAGACCACATCCTGTTAATGCACCTAAATGGAAAAGATTGTTACTTTATCTGGCCATTTATCAAGAGCAATATTGTGAAACAGCCAAGCGATCATGTGGCCGGCGTCAGGTCGACTGTGATGCTGCTGCAGAGGAGCAGAGCAGAGATGAAGGCTGTTAATCCCGCTTGACCTGCACCTCAAGGGAAGACATGGATCAAAGCCTCTGTTTAACCCTTTAACGAAAGTCCTTCAAGAAAGCAGGTATATATATAATTTTTTATCATTTACTAGGACCCCCACCCCCTTTTCAGGTAGCTCCCCAAAGGATTTATCACATGATCTTGAATGAATACAGTCATTACATGTCAATTGTAAGTATAAATATAGGGTTATACAGTATCATAGTATCCATTTGACACGTGTTCTTCATATTTTGTCGTAAATATTACATAGATTTTCATTACGACTGAAAAAAGGAGATGCTTTTGCCTTTTCTGTTGCATAAAAGTAGCAACAGAAAAGAGTAGCAACAAAAAAGAGTCTCCAACCTTTTTTTTGATTGAAAAAGGTTGGAGACTCCTGCATTAATAACTCAAATAATTTACTTTTATGATTTTTTTAACCCCCTAGTTATTAATTATAGGCCTTTACCAAATAGTTGAGATGCAGTTTGATGGTTAAAGTGCCTAAAACCAAGTGATAGAGATGCTCCAATGTGGTAGATTTACAAGCAGAGTTCCAAGCTGTAAGTAGATATTGTGACTCAAAAAAGTGATCCACCAAATGGAGGTTAAGGACAACGCATGCATGTCTGTTCTTTTGATCATATATGTAGTCAAATGTAAACAAAAACACTGCAATGATTTCCTCCGAACATCTGTATAAAGTTGTAGCTTCACCTGACAAGGGGCTATATAGGGCTGAAACAGAAAACGTTACAGTCAAAGAAACATGCTTAAAATGTGTATGCAGACCAGCTTCAGACACTAGATGTCAGCATAGCAACAAGTTCTTTGATTTATTTATTTTTAACCATTAAAATATAGACTTCATGACCCATTAAATGTGTCAGTATCTACTTCCTCTAAATCAGCACAGGTGTATCATCAAAACTCAACTCTCCACTCACTACTTACCCAACATTCAATTTGGGTTAGTATGTCTCTTGGCTCAAAGAATGATAATAAAAGATGTGGATTGATCATAAAAGATACGTGTAACAGTTGAGTTCAAATATAACACAACATATTACTTCCTTCCTGTCCAGAGTAATAAATAAGGTCCCTCCCACGTCTGCAAACAACGCCAAGTCCTCTAGACAGGGAGTGCAAAGAGCTGACACCAAAAGATATTCACCAAAAATATTCACCTGTGGTATGCAAGCAATGCCACTGCACACACACTGACAATCACAATCCCAACAAGATATAAGATTAAACCCAACATTCTTTTGCAGATCGGGAATTGGATATTTTAGATAGCAACCCACGGAGGTGACAAGAAGCAAAAGGGTGGCTTATGCTGTTATACTGCACTGGCCCCCTTGGCACAATTGTCTGGAGACCTGCCAAAGTGCGCACATTCCTGCCTTTCTCTTTGGGGATGTTTAGAGATTTGGGATGGCAAAGAATGGACAGGAAAAGGCGCAACAAGAAAGCCAGTGTGGTCTGCGGGGAGAGGAGGGGAGGGGGGAAAAAAGCAACAAAATTAATAAATCTAGCTGATGAAAAACATTGTTGGAGTATCTGGGAGTAGAGCTGACCCCTCCCTCCTCTGCGTTGTTAGACAGCAGTGGGAGGGAAGCAGGGAAGGAGCAGCATGCATAGTCCAACATGAAGATGAGAGCAAGAATAATGGAGCTTTAAGGTTTTCCAGGAATTGCATTTTGGGATACAGGAGAGGAATTCCAGGTTACAAAAAAGCTGCTATTCAGTCGTCTTGTTTTTTGGCCATGACTTAAGCCCAGATTTTAAGATATTTCCACAATGGGGTCCACTGTGGGGTTGGTGTACCTGCTTCTTATGCTGTGCTCCATGGGGGGCTTTGCGTTGGGGGGGTGTGCAGGTCACTGTTGCCGTGGGAGAGATATGAACTGCCTGACGACTGACTGGAGAATGGATAGAGTCTACGGGACATGCTACTGCGATGAAAGCTGTGGGAAGACCAGGGACTGCTGCTTTGACTACTTCACAGAGTGCCCAGGTTTGTTAGAAATGAATCACTGATGCACTATACACGCCTGAGGAGATAAGATGTTTCAGATAACCCTGCCGGATAGATAAGGACGCATTATCAGGTAGACATGAAAAAAAAACCCAAGAAAAACAAGGTGAGGAGATGGCCGGTGTAACGTGGACTTACAAGGAGAGGAAATTTTCTCATATGAGTGACACCTTTTGGGTAAATATTGGGGTAAAACTCATGAGATCTAGCTGCGCATGATTCTTGAAACTTGTACAAAATGTCAATTCCCAAATGTTAACTGATCCTTAAATTATAGCTTCGAAAAATACATAATACTCTGAGAAAATGAGTTGTTCATTTGCAAAAACAATTGTCATTTTGTCCTTTACCAAAAAGTTTGAAATTTGAAAAGCCAGATGTATTTTAGTGCCAAACAAATAAAATGTCACCCCTTCTTGAGCAAATTCTACAGCAATACACCACCAATAACACTGAAGATTGTAGCCGGAGAAATATACATTTTTGACAAATTCTCAAAATGCAGTTGCATGTTTTTGCAATGGAACTTTTCAAATATTCAAACTAGTAAAAAAAATAAAAAATAATGCAATATTTCCACAAGAATATTTTAGAATAATCTGTCTCTACTCATACAAGAATACATTAAACTACATGTTAGCATATATATTATTCTATTATTTTCCTTAGTTTTGAATATAGACTCTGCAAAACAATGTCTGCCTGGCTGCACTGTTGATATGTAGTTAAAATATAGTTAGCATCATATATTTTCTCGCATGGATAACTGACTCGTGCTGGGATCATTTCCACCGGGCAAAGGTGATGGCTGTCTGTAATTATGTGAGTGATAAGACACAATCAGGGCAGTGTGCTGTAACAATCTTACCACTAAATACCTCGGCAGTCCGGTGTCTAACCTTGTTTCTCAGACGCACATAATAGAATTAGTCCAAATATTTAAAGAATGCCACTTCTTAATGAGGCCGAAACAGGAGCAAATCAAACAGGCAGAGTGCACCTAAAACAATATTTTCTCGTAATGATGATAAGTAGAGTGATCAAAGTGAGGTTATGAGACACTTTGGCCCGGCTTCAGTGCCCTGCTGCTACATGTTTCAGTCAATGGCTCAGTGGACAAAGCCTGTTCTCTGCGTTTATTTGATACGGACAAAAAGAAACAATGGGATTTCTGGAAAGCTATATTTCCGCTGTCTCGTAAGGAAACATGTTTTTTTTTTTACATGTTATTTTCTCTGGCCGTGTGTGGATAAGTACAGGGCCAGCCAAACACACAGTTGGCTTGGAAGTTCACACAGCAGGAACTTTCTTCTTCTTCTGCTATGATAACTGGAAATTCAAAGAAGTTTTTCATGCCATTTACCGTCAATAAAATGTGTTATGATTATGATAACAACAGAAACTACGCAAATGGAAGGATAGTGATTAGAAGTTTCCATACCCAAGTTCTCAATAGTGTTTATTTCCTCATTCAAATACACACAATTTAAATCTATATAAATACCATGCTCTATTCAGCACGGAGTCTCTTGTGATAGTTATGGGAAAGCTGCTTAGTCTTGTAAATTCCAGGGCCACCATGCATGAACTGCACATTTGCAATCTGCCCACATTTGCCTAATTATCTTGAATTGAAAATAGAAAACACATTTATTTAACAATGGATGGCTTCACATAACAACTAATGATGAGTGATCTTGTTTGTATGTGTGTTATCATTCATAACCCAAGATATGGTCAAAACAGCTTCATCTCTGGCTGGGTGTGTACACTTTTGAGCACAACTGTATATTTACATAATCTTTCATTACTTTCATTCATATTTTGTTGTGTTTTGTGACGTTCATTACTGTATATCTAATGCCTTTGATGTGTTCCCATGCAGCTCAGGACTGTGCGGTGAGCGACTGGAGCTTTTGGAGCGGCTGTACCATACCGTGCCAGCCCTCGATGCGGGTCCGAGTGCGGCACACGGAGAGACTGCCTTCCAACGGCGGCGAGGCCTGTCCTGCGCTGGAGCAGAAGGCCGGCTGCCAGGAGTACAGGGACCACATCGGCCAGACCTGTGGAGCCCACTCAGGTCAGAAAACACTTGGAAATGGTGTTTGTCTCAAGATATTACAGTGAATTGTGAAATAAATAACTGAAATATACCTACTGTACATTAGTGGGTGAAGGGAAGCAGGTGTCAAACCAGGAGGCAGACTTCAACATTTGTCATAAAGCAACAAACATTCAAAGCCCCATGATAAAACAAGGCAAAGTAACCAATATAATGAAACTATAAAACAATGTGATTTTCTATGTGTATCCCCTAACACATTTTAACAGTTTGAAATAGTTAAATATTAAGAAGACAAGCATTCTAAAAAGTTATATTTCCTGTTGGGCTATAATAATAATGTACTGTATTAGAAGGTGCCTTTCTGAGCATTCAAAAACAAGGTAAAAAAGAAATCACAAATAATAATATATGCTGAAAATATATTCAAGTACCATCAGTATGTAAATAAAACTTATTATATGGGAAACAAGACACAAGTTGGTTTGGTTAACTTTAACAAAACTTTGAAAACAGATCGGTGATGCATTTCCCCCCAAGTCTGCACCCCCTATATGGCTGTGCAGACAACAATCAGAACCAGAATTATCTTTATTACCATTGTAAGTTACAGGATTTCACAAACTGGGAAACAAAATGAGGGACAGGCCTTGTTGAGACGCCTGAAAATAATGATAAAATCTGTGCTGCAATTTCTGGCAACACACCACGAGCGCACATCCCTGTAAACTGATCATCTTTGTCTCCTGTGCAGGCCCAGCGTTCATCACCAGTATGGAGTTTGCCAAAGGTCGGCCCAAGCACAACAGCTATGGAAACCCCCTGCAGCCTGGGTGAGATTCTCATCATGGATCTAATATAAATCCTGTCACAAACACGCCCCGGAGTGATGGAGGTTTTACTGATGCTGTTGTTCGGGTCGTGTAACTAAAACCTATGAGAGGAGCAGCTGTTGGTGTTTGCTCACCTGCATGTCTCTCCACACACACACACACACACACAGGCGCACACACACACAGCCCTCTGCCTTTGAAATCAAAACCGGAATATTAGAATACCGCTCTGATGAATGGAGCATCAAAGCCTGTATGGCAGAATGGGAATTGTGACCAAAGCGAAACTGTTTCCCAAGATCTCAGCTCAAGTTCTTGTTATAGAGATTCAGACCTTTTTATGTCATATCTGTGTATTGTGTTTTACAGCATGCCAGAACAATCACTCACTTTTAAGTACACTCCTATCTAAATTTTGAAACATTATAAACCAGTTTCACAATTTGCTACTTTGTCTTTAACAAAACTATTTTTCCTCGATGAAACTTCCCCTTTACAAGTATCACACAGGCTATAACACTGTCTCAGCTTAAATCCAAAGTTTAAACTGTTTTTAACATTATAACTCAAAATAAAGTATTCAATCAATAGCAGATATGTTTCACAAATTATATATTTTATTTGTCCAAAAAATAAATTCTTGTAAATGTGAAAGTGTGTGAACAAATACGACCACAACATGCTGTCCTCATTTTACATAGATCCTACAGAAAGAGCCCTGTGAGATACAATTTCAGGCTTTAGGAAAAGTGAGGCTGGTCTTTTTCACTTTTCTGTCTGAAGCTGATCCAAAGATGTGACAGAGGGTAGTTTGAAAGCCAATTACCACCATCTTAAAACATGCTTTGGTATAAATCATAAAGCCTGAATGTGCAGATGTTAGTGTATTGTTTATGAAGTGTGCCCTGAACCAGTGATGTCTGTGTCTGCAGGTTCTGTGTGGAGTTCCTGCTGGAGTCGCGCTCGCCTCACTGCTCCCTGCAGAGCCGGCCGCACACTCACTGGATGCGGTACATCACAGAGGGCTTCAGGGTGTGTGTGGCCTGTGAGCCCCCCGCCATGAGCAACCACAGCGCCCGGTGCCACGGAGACGGACACGGCACACACAAGTATGTACCTATGAGCTGAGTGGATTAGTACATGCATTTACTGTGCAGCTTCTTTGATCCATAGTAAAGTATTTAAATAACAATATGTAGGATTTTCATGTAATGTCATCCTTAAATAACCCCAATATATCAAAAGGCATTCATAAAACATATTCTTCTTAGTTTAGTCGAGATATTTGAATTTCAAAATTAGTTTTACAGCCCTTAAATCTTGTTATTTTCATTTTGATGTCCCGCTCTCCACGGTTTCACCAATCAGAAAGTCCGTGTTACGGGTTGCCAGAACTCACTGTGTCGAGCTAATCTCACTGGTAAAGTAACATGTGGACGTAAGACTAAAAAAGGTCTTGCTATATGAGTCAAATCATTAAAGACAAAACAAGGAATAAAGCCAGGATTTCTATCTTTGTAAAAAAGGTGTTTGTCAGATATTATGATCCCAGCTGGATAAGTCTACATATCTGGCAACCTGAGTCAGGGAGAGGGTTAGTACCACTTCTGGCCAGATTCTTTACATACTGCTCCTTTAAGATCTTTCTTGTATTGATTAAAGCTGAGGTACCCAACTTTTAAAGCAAACAAAATGTAAAACTAGTTCCTCACCAGCTGCTGAAACTGGTACACAAATGAAACTGCAGCCTTTAATAACAATGCAAAGTCCTTTTCAGTGTTTTATATAGAAAATAAAACAAGCGCAAAAAGTACAACAAAAATACTTTATAATAACTTTTAATTTTCTTGCATTATTTTTGAACAATTATGTGATATTGAGCATTTCTGAAGGCACATCAAGCAGTTAGCGAACGAGTAGCTTGTATTTTGTTATGACAAAGGCCGGACTCTTAGCGTAACAATCTGGAGTACCACAATGTTCCACAAAGAGGGACAAAGAAAAGGGAAGTTAAAAGAGAAAGAGCATGCCTTCAGTCCTGGAGAAGACAGATTTATCCTGCGCCTTCCAACTTTTTCAAATAGCTAAAGAGAAAGCAAGTTATGGTCCAATTGGTTAACAAAGAACATTTTCTTTCAAGATTCTCTCATTTGGGATCAGTGCAATGTTATATTTGTGAAGAAATAAAGTCAGGCCTTTAACTTGAATGTAACTTTGTAGCTCACCTGCTGATAAGTACCAGTTACTGAATAAAAAGGAAGAAACATTGGCAGCCAAATTTGGATTTAAGCACTTTGTATTGTGAATGGCTCTCTATATACATCAGGGTTGATTAAGGATAAGTAACATAATTATAGGATCAGAGGTTTCTGTATCGCACTGGTCCACAAGCTGAGTCTCTTTGCTGCCCTCTCGTGGTCAAAGTACTTTCCTGTTTGGATGTGAAATGTTGGATCCACATGGTTTTTTTTGACCAGTTGTTATTTTTGTGTTGCAGAGAGGCTATGCTACACTGGCAGGCGCTGGGGAGTCCTCAGTGCAGTGGGACATGGAAAAGAGTTCAGAGGACCAAGCACTGCCACTGCCCACCACAACACAGCTTTGTTTTCATCTGATCCACAACAGATAATCTGCACCAGATAATCCAGGAACTATACACAAAGAAGACGTGTGTAATCATTCTAGATCACTTCTATATTTAAGTTATTGCTGATATTTGTCATTTGAAGTATGTTGTATCATGTATTGCTACTACTATAGCACAAAACCTCACTTTTGACACAAAGGAATTTATTGTAAAATAAAGATATTGACCGGTAAATTGAGAACTTGGTCTTTTTTGTGTCTAATACAGTATCACTGCGGAGGCGGCAAACGACAACCTTTACTCATCATAAACATATTTACATAAAAAAGTCTGTTCCAAAGTTTGAACAATCATTGAAGCTAAATATTAGAACTATTGAAGCTAAATATACAAATTGGTATGATCCTGGCAGTTCAAACCACATGAGATTTTGAGAGGGTTCTCCACCGGTCTTTGAGCATGACCCCAGTGCGGCTCCCAAAGTCAAAGTCTTGCAAAATGCGAGACCAATGCCCCAAACCATGCCGCTGCACACCAACAGTGAGTTGTCGGTCTTCTTCCCAGGTCCATTTCTGTAGAAATAAAGAGAAACCAATAAGAATAATTAGCCTGGTTACCATAGTAATCTACTCTTATTACGTCTACCACTTTTTGCTAACAGAAGGTCGTATGGGAAAGCCCAGGCTAATCTAAAACGTCACAATTCTTACAGTGCGTCGTTTCCGCTTCTTCAATGCCGTGGTGTCTATGTCATTGAACTCATCACGGACCAGAGACGGCTCTGCAAGAAAAGGACGCACAACCTTTTACAACAGCAGCTGAATGAGTGACTTTGAAAAACTTACTCGTCATTTGTTCAATTACACTGAAATTAATTCTGACCTTTCTTTGAGATTCGTGTGAGGCACACAATAGGCCTTTTACATGATTCTGGGATCCACAGGTCACACATCTTTGTCGATAGAAGCTTACGCTTTGATTTGTTGGTACTTGACATAAGCAGATTATTTTTTGTCAGTAAAGTTATTGGAGTAAATAAAAAATAGTACAAATATTTATGCACAAACCTCACACAAGACAATTTCTTCTTATTCCTGTTAATAAAATGAATACAATATATAAATCAAGGTAAAACATACATGTACATACATATATATTATTCAACTGGGAAAATAATGTTCATATAAAGTGTGGATAATCCTAACCCTATTCTCACTCATGTTACATGTTAAATATCATACACTAAAAAGGCTTTAAACATACTTATTGACTTTAAGTGTGCGGGGCTCTGGAGTTTGGTCATCTTCGTCCTCTGATTGTGTGTCTTTCAGAGTCTCCTTGCTCCCAGGTGACTGCAGGGCCTTGGTGCCTGCCTAATTACCAAAAAGACATAACATGCTCCTTTATTAATCATGTTTCTAAATATTACCTGATCATGCTCTTCTTAAGCAATTAACTTTCAGGTTCAAGAGTTTCCTTAATGAGAAGGCAGGATTAATGAGGCCTGTCATACAGCAGCCTTTAAAGTTTAACCTTGGTCAATAGCCACTGTGCAAATCACTCCTGAGGCTTTCATAAATAAGGACAGAGCTGCTGAACAGGCCCACTTTGTCCTTCCACTCATTTTGGGACACATTGACAATTAGAGATTAGTCGCATCAGCAACTTGTATTAACATGATTGAATACAAAACATGATGCTGCAGGTTCAAACCTCCTTACCTTAAAAAGAAAGTCAGAGGGGTTCCTTTTCAGAAAGGCATCCACAAAAGTGTCTATCGTCTCCAAAAGGCGGTTGTAGCTGAAGCTTGTGATAAACGGGTGGTAAACGTCCTTTTGCTCAACAACCGTTCTCAGTTTGACTCTCAGAGCCTGGAGAAGAGCGTGAAGTTCAAAAACGGCCAATATTTGACAAACACATGGAGAGGGCAGACACTGACCGATGGAAAGTCGAGATTGTCTTCAAACCACTGAAGAATAGATGATGCATTGGATCCTTTCTCCATGCACACTGCCACCGACTAGAACAGGAAAGAGTTATTTCATAATTTCAACTGTGAAACACGAGTTACAGAGACATTTGTATTACCTGCACAAATAAAAGTATTGAGAGATTTTCGGCCAAACTTTCATCATCTGCTGTTTCTTTAAGTTCACTCCATATTTTTGCAGCAGACATCAGAGGCGACACGTTCTTGTCATTTTCAAAACTCACGTCTAAAGAAAGGTAACATTTGTTTCGTTTTTTTCAGGTGCTATCATATATATATTTTGTTTAAAAAGTATCTTTACCCAGCTGCTGCCCATGTATTACTCTGGCAAGTAAGGCACAGACTAGAACCTTCTCATTCTGTGGCATGTTCTTGACAATGTCTAATTTAAAAACAAAAATGAAAAGAAAAAAATGTCATTATGGCAGTTATACATTTTTATTCTATCTTAGTATTAGAGCAACAACATTATTTCACCGTGTCAATGTACAGTCCAGCTCAGTTTTACACACAACTCTCAAATTGCAAATTTCTCCTGTGTGAGATCAATAAAGTCTATCTTATCTTAGGTCCACTGTTCTTAACAGGAAAAATGAACGCAGTAGCGTTAATAATAGTTCGAATTGTATTTACAGACGGCTAAACTAATCCAGTGCTTTTCAACCAGTGAGGCTTAGGATGTTGATTGGTGTTAGGTGTTGCTTTAGAAAATTTCCAAAATCACCCGATTGGTCAAAATAATGTGAAATTAAAATAATGTGAGAAGATAGATAGACTTTGCGCTTCTTTGATTTTCTCTATGATGGACACAGATGAGAATAACTTTGCATTATTCATAAATGGTCATAAAGGGTGCAGTTTATTTTGGTTTCAGTTTCAGTTTGTGGGTAGTGTGATTGTTCAGTGATCAGCGTGGTGTGATTGTTTTCAATGATTGTGAAAGCTTTCGGCTCAAAAAGGTTGGGGAACACTGATCTACTCAAATAATGTAAAACCTAAAGAAAGGGCCCATGTATGACACTGGAATATTGTTATCCATTTTTCTCAATCCGGAGCTGAAGATCTCACAGGTACAACTTGGTGCAAGTAGCTACTAAGATGTGCGATGGAAGTTACTGATCTATTTCATTTACCACCGAGGGGACGTGTCAGCGTCCTAACCTTTACTTTTACATCATAACATTTACAGTTTAAATACATTCCGTGATTTTCTACCTTCAAACGTTCCCAGTTTGTTATTGAATTCTTCCAGATTTCTGTCTTTGAAGTTGCGACAAAGACTAAGGAACAGAAAGTCTGACACCCAGTGGGTGACCACAGCGGAGACCCGTGAGAAGCGGACATCTTCTTCCCGCGGCTCTGGTTGTGGAGAGCTGGAATCATCCACGTTATTCTCTTTATCGTCCACGTTCGTCATGTTCATGTCGTTGTTGCCCGCGCTCGGATAATGCACCGTCTGCTCCATGTTCTGTAGTTCAAATGTTGTTTGTTTCTGCGCTTCCGCTTCTCTGTGCAGTCACAAACCTGCTGCGCCCCCGTGTGGCCTGGGGCTGGTACTGCTACTCGACTGCTGCTTCTCGGGAGAAAAAGATAATTGTTTTAAGATGTTATCGCATTATTAAAGTATAGATGTATAATATGCGAAGTACACGGACCCCTCAGTCTACAGATGTGATCACTCCCCGCTCACCCATAAATAAACAAAACATATTCCATTTTAAGTTTTTTTTGAGAATCAATGTAAAGATCCCAGAGAACAAATTCTAAGTATATTCAAATCTTTACGTACTCTTACCCTCTAACTCTAACCCTAACTCCTAAGAGAGCTCCTAAGGTGAGAGTAGAGAGGAGTTTTTGGCTAAAGAGTTCCCTAAGACGTGCAGGAATCATATTTGTCCACCAACCTCAACCAACACAGTCATTT